>VXAV01004777.1:187773-231346 GCA_013399715.1 Alectura lathami
CCGCCAGCGCCGAGCGGAGCGGAGCGGAGCGGAGGTAACGGGGCCGGCGGGGAGCAGGGAGCGGGAGCGGCCCCGAGCCGGGAGCGGCCCCGGGAGCGTCGGGGTCCGCAGCCGCTGCACACGGGGATTTGCGGTGTGTCCCTCCCTAGTGCAAACTCCAGCCCTGCTGCAGCCTCCACGCGTGACAAAGGGGTCGCGGGCACAGCCGGCTGCGCGCAGGCAGCTCCCGGTCCCCTGTCACCGCAGCAGGGCAGCGGGGGACGCCTCCCCTTGCCCCTGTGCACATCCTCCCAAAAACAGATCTGGGACTAACAGTCGCCGGGGGAGCAGGTCTGGGGAGCTGGGAGCCAGGTGGACCTCGCCGATCCCTTTCCCACCCCAGCCCGAGCTCAGGGCTGATTCTCCACGAAATGCCCCCGCTACGAGCCGGGAGGACACGCGGCCGCGAAACGCAGCCTCAGCCCTCCCCACCCGCAGAGTTCTGCCTTCGCCTTCTGATTTCTCTGTAATTAGCGTGCAGGGAGGAGCCGTGTGGCAGGGCACGGGGCCGGGGCAAGGCTGGCGGCTGCCTCCTGGCTGCGGGACCCGTCCCCGCGGGGAGCACTGGCTTCACGGCAGCCTGGGAGCTGCGCTGGCATCACCCAGGGCAGAGCATCAGGCCAGCCCTGCCGGGTAGCCAGGGAAGCTGCAGGGAAACCCCTTCTCCCTGCGGTCCCAAAGCCCTGCACAGGGAGCGTGGGCTGGGTCAGGAGCCCCTTTGAAGCAGGTTTATGTAAGCGCTGATTTGGGGTGTCCAGAGATGTTGAAAAAAGCAGGTTGCCTTTGGAAAATGTGTGAATATGGGGCGTCTGAGCCAAGGCTGGATCTGTAGCCTGGTGCCTGACTTGGCCCCAGACCCCCAGGGAGATCCCAGCACCCCTCATCTGCCCTCAGCTTGGCCTGAGCCTCTGTCAAGTACTTGCCAGCAGCAAGGATGGAGCAGGAGTGCCAAAGGCACTGACACCCTGTCCTTTACAGTTCCCTGTCCTGCTTTTTGGCAGCCTGACGGGCCATAGACTTCCCTCCTGCTCCCTTGGCATGCTTACCCGAGAGCAGGGGATTAGGGAAGAGAGCAGACTTCCAGGCTCCCCGAGAGAGAGGGGCTGATCCCACACTGCTGGCAGGTGGATAAGGAGCACAATTTGCTTTGGAGTTGTTGGAACAACAGGCTGTTTTGGCTGGCAAGTGTCACACGGGCATGGTGCTGCTCTCTGTTGCAGGTGGGAAGGCAGCGGTAGCTCACTATGGCCCTGGCGGACAGCGCGGGCTGTGCCAAACCCAGCGAGGATTTGCCTTTCCCCGAAATCATTGAGCTCAACGTGGGCGGACAAGTGTACATCACCCGGCACCCCACCCTGGTCAGCGTGCCGGGCTCGCTGCTCTGGGAGATGTTCACGCAGAAGAACGTCCGCTCCTTGGCTCGCGACAGCAAGGGCCGGTTCTTCGTGGATCGGGACGGCTTCCTCTTCCGCTACATCTTGGATTACATGAGGGACCAGCAGCTGGTGCTGCCCGAGCACTTCCCGGAGCGCAGCCGGCTGCAGCGGGAGGCCGAGTACTTCATGCTGCCGGAGCTGGTGAAGATGCTGGCCCCCAAGCTCAGCAAGCAGAACTCGCTGGGGGACGACCCGTGCCAAAGCGACCCCGAGGAGCTGTCCCCCGGCGCTGACGCCACCCGCAGCCTGACCTCCGCCACCACCGCGCTCCCCAACACCGGGGCTGGCGGTGCCGGGGGCACGGGAACCGCAGGCGCTGCCGGCCCCGACGTCCGCAGGGCCGGGTTCATCACCATCGGCTACCGGGGCTCCTACACGCTGGGCAGGGACAGCCAGACGGATGCCAAGTTCCGCCGGGTGGCGCGGATCATGGTCTGCGGCAAGACGTCGCTGGCCAAGGAGGTTTTTGGGGATACTTTGAATGAGAGCAGGGACCCGGACAGGCCCCCGGAGAGGTACACGTCCCGGTACTACCTCAAATTCACCTTCTTGGAGCAAGCCTTTGACAAACTGGCTGACGCTGGCTTCCACATGGTGGCTTGCAACTCCACGGGCACCTGTGCCTTCGCCCACGACCAGACAGATGACAGGATCTGGACCTCTTACACCGAATATGTTTTCTATCGTGAGTGACACCAAAAATAAACACCCGCCAAACCAAACCACCGAACGCCAACTCTCCCTTTCCTCTCCTGTTGCCTTTAGAAGGTAGACCGCCCCCAAATCCCAGCATATCCCCTTTGCCTCCTTTTTGAGTTCATTCTTGGGTTTTTCCCCCTCCTTCCTCCACGTCAATCCTGTTCGGCTCCTCCTTGTAGCAGCTGCTGACCACCGGCCTCCTTCCCTCTCTCCGAGTCCTGCAGTAGCTCCCGACCCTCCCGGATGCGTGGACTTGGACACTGCTGTGTGCGCGTTCTGGGTGGGAGGGGGGGACACTGAACTGTGCCGGGATCCTGCAGCCGGCTGAGCCCATCCCTGATGGAGGCAGAACTCAGCTCTCGTGCTCTGTGCCCTGCAGCCAGCCAGGAACGTGCTGCAGACACCGTGCTTGGGCAACCGAGGAGCCCGAGTGTTGGTTTAAGGACATGGAGAAAGGTGGGAAGCGGAGATGAGGGCAGCTGGGGGGGGAGATGAAGCCTCGCAGCATGGATATATTGCCATTAGCCCCTGTAAGCAGCTTAGCGTTTAGACTGTCAGGGCTGGGGAAGGCTAGATAAAGCCGTGCTCTGTGTCGGGGTTTCTGGTTTGAAGCATCGCTGCTGCCTGGGGGTTCCCTGAGGGGTTTTTTGGGGGGTGGGTAGGGGTGAGAGATATGCCTATGTGGGGAGGCGGGTGGGGGGGAAGGCTTATTACTGTGGGGCGTCAAATGCTTACCCATCCCTCAGACTGGTTGGATGGCTGTCCGAAAGGTGCCCTGACCTCTCTGCAGGCTGCAGGGGGACGGGGTGGGGTTGCACCAGGGGCATCAGCTGGGCTCAGCCGCTGCCGTGGCTTTGTGGGTCCAGGGGAATCGTTGCCAAATGTGAAAATCATTGGCCTTGCGGGCAATGTCTCTGAAGGTCTCTCCGCTCACAGCTCTCCGCAGCCTGCCAGGCTGGCTGCTGCTTTGCTGGGCGATGTGTAATAAAGGAACAAAACCCACTCGCCTGCGTGTGTGCCTGCAAGGAGGTTTGGGAGGTTTTGTGCGTGCACACAGAGGTGCTGCTGGACCAGTGCGATGGGAGCGATGTGCTTTAGTGCATGTGTTCAAACCCAAATTCTCCTTGCCCTGCTCTGTCCCTCTCCTCCTCTTCAAGCTCTCCCAGCTGGACCCCACTGCTCATCCCTGCAGGGATGCTGATGTGAGCAGACAGATCCCAAACCGCCCACCGTCACCCCTCGTTCCCTCCCTATGGCTGTGCCAGATCTCAGCATCCCTGCGCCCACCTCCCTGCCCTTTTCCTCATCTCCTTGAGTAGCCTCGAGTGAAGCCCTGGCTTAGGGAGCTCCAGCATCACCTCACCAGCTGGATGCTGGCCAAAGAGGCATTTCTGCCCGGGGGTCAGCCGGGGGGAAGGTTTGCAGCTGGTTTCCAAAGAAGCAGGAGGGCTGAAGCCCGCCGGCATGCAGGGATGGCTACAGCTTTGTGGCGAGGCAGTCTGTCTGTCCGGATGAAGCAGAAGGTGAATATGGTATTTTTATAAAGGCCTGTTCCTCATTGCAATAACATGTTGAAGAGGAAATGACAACCAGCTTGCAAAAGAGAAAAGGGAACTTGAGCTCTTCAGACAGGGTGAAGGGCAGAATTAAAATCTTTTTACACAAGGGAGGGGAGGGCACACTGTGTTTGCTTGTTGGTTTTTTGTTTTTTAACTAAAGATTTTTTTTAGCAATGAGGACTGATTGGAAAAAGAAATTGTGGCCTTGTGAGAAATGCTTTATGATGTTTGCTTTTCCCCTCTGGAACTGAACTAAAAACATTGATCACACAGGATGAAGTGTTTTTCCTGAGGGGGAGACCATAACAGCACAGCCAGCGTTTGGGTGGTGCTGATCTGCGGGGTTATGTGATCCGGGCTGTTAAACCCCATACCCGAAGTGAAATATGAGCAGAGCAGAATGGTTATTTTTGAATCACTGGAGTGTCCATGAAAACCAATGTTTTGTGTAAAAATACTTTGCAGAGATCTAACTCTCTAGCAGAAGTCTGCTCTGACAAATTTGGGGCTGTTTCTTTGTTTTCTTTGAATTTATCCAGCCATAGAGTGTGCTTTTGCTGCTGCCCATGGCTGGGAGGGGAGCCTGGTCAGTTTGATCTGTAGGAGAGACAACTTGCAGAGACACGGTGGCACAGAAAAACACCTGCGTGAGGTTCTCATCCTCTGAACCATCACAGCAAGTCTCGGGCTGGGCGAAGGAAGCGGGTGGCTGAGGCCGGGTGGGAAGCTCTCTTTCTCCAGGGTTTCAGGGAAAAAGGGCAGAAGGTGCTTTCCTGATGTCAATCATTTTCCTGGCTGCTCCTTCTCCTGGGCATTTCTTCTCAAGGGAAGTATCGAGCCGTGTTCAGTTTGCTTCCCTCCAGCCTGCTGGACCAGGAGGTGAAGTTTGCCTTCTCGGAAGAACTCTGTTCTTCACCCATGCCCAGGGTGCTCGGCTGGCCCAGCGCTTTGGAGAGCTGCCATCCCTCTGGGGATGGGCACGTGGGTTGTGCATGGGCAGAGCGACCACAGTGGGTGCCCGTAGTAAGTCAGGATGGGTTGCACGTGTGCGGGGGGATTAGTCACATGTCTGCAAGTCCCAGTCCACGGCTGGGAGGAATCCCTGTGACTATTTTAATCTGACCTGCACTGAGCAGTCATCGGCTTTTCTGCAGGGAGTCCTGCAGTGAATGAGAGGTGGGGATTGCGCTAAGACGGATGCCTACGGCCGGTCCATCGCTACCTGCCAGACCACCTGCCTCCTTGGCTCTGAGGTGGTTCTTAGGGTAGCACAAGGAGCCCATGTCCTCTCAAGGTGGCCTCAGAGCAGCGTCAGGTCCCTCCTAAAGGAACACGGCCCACGGTGGGTGACAGTATGCTTTGGGAAGGCGTCTGGTCTCACCACAAAGCTTTCCCAAGCTACAGCAGCAGCTGCTGAGCTCCAGAAAGCCAGGGCTCTGCGTTCAAAGGGGGAGGCTGAGCTTTCAAAGCTTGTTTTCCCGCTGGGGAATAATGCAACTCACCCTTTCATTTAGAGGTCCCCAGAAAACCATCCATCCTGAAATAGGATCCCTCATTGAAATGAGGCAGAACGTGAGCCCGGGCTGGGTCTGTGTTCTCAGGCGAGCGCCCTGCCCACAAATTGCTGGTTAGTGCTCGCTCGACATCTCGCTCTGCAGAACAACGTGGACCTGAGCAGCCTGCCCTGTAAAATAGATGCCAAATCCCGTCTGTCTCCATCAGACTCTTCTGCCAGCCCAAGAGAACATCTGAAAACATTTTTTCTCCTTGGTCTGCCTTCAGCCCTTCTCTTTGGTGGCAGAAATGCTGGGTTATTCCAGAAGCTGAGCTCTGCCTATCCTGCCAGGAGGCAATGAGGATGCAGGGAATCAGTGCTAGGGGCTGGGAAGAGGACAGCAGGTCCTCAGGGGGTCCTTGCCTCATGGAAGGGCAGAAGATTAGAGAGGCTAGATGCAGAAAGCCCCATCCACCACCTGGAAATGCCATCCTGCAGGACACTTGGGAGTGCCCGGTGCACAGAAGATAGAGAGGGGCCTGGCTGCAGTGCTGAGACAGCAAAGGACTTATTAATAAAATGGAAGGAATAGAAGCAGCAGTATCTGAAAGTTGAAACCAACCTCTACTATTCCGAATTCAGTAAAAACAAAACAAAACAAAAAAAAACAAACCCTGAATACCCATACTGTTAGAGGTCACCACCAAGAAAATCTATCGAAGAGAGAGGTTCTCCATAGCAGTGTAGAAAATGCGGCCTGCCTGCTTCCCTGCAGGGAGGTGTTCAGTGAGACAAGTTTTGGAAGAGACCACTGGGCAAGCCAGTGTTTGTGTTTGCTGGAAGTCGTGAGAGGCTTTGGGACGGGTAAGCTGTTCTGGCAGCTGACAGAGGGCTGCAGAAGCACTTTGCCAAATGAAGCTTGTTCAACCTATGCAGACAGCTTGTTCCAAGCTAAAGCACATTAGAATTGGTGACTTGGTGACTTGCAGATGATTTTCTTAAAAGGCTTTTTTCAGTCAAAAAAAGTTTTGCATAGTTCTAGGTGGCTGGTGGCTGGGAGTTATCACCCCACCTCCCCTGGGCAAGTTGTGCAGTACCTGACCAAAATTTATTCTTGCAAATAGGCTACATCAGATTTCATCTAAATTATGTTTGAGCCCATAGAACAGCCCCTGCATCCCAGCTGTGTGCCCCCTCTCCCTCCTTGCCCTTTTCCAGGCTAGAGACACTGTGCTGCAGGGTCCACTGCCAACAGCACCCTTGACATGACCCTAAGGACCCCAACAACCCAGGGCTACAGGAGAAACCTGCCACCAGAAATCATTTTCCTCCTGTTCACAGACTGCTCTGGAGCACAGAAAACTTAACTCAGCCCCAAAATTGGATGATGTCCTTCAGCGGGAGGCAGAGGAGCATGCAGGAATTATGGAGGATAAGCACAGCTCTTTTCTGCATGCCACCTTCTCTTGCAATTCTAATCAGGGACCTAAAAGCATTAAGAGCATCTGTGTGCAAAACACAAATCACCTGGCTGGTGGCACCAGAGGAGCTGTATAAGCCCAACCTTCCCGCATTAATTCAGGAGATTTGGCAAGGCTGGTGAGGGGCTAGCAGGCAGGGATGGCGTGATGCTTCTGGTTGTTGGGGTGAGTGAGGTGGACTTGGCCTCATCGTGGTACTCTCCCATCATCACTCAGAGGACCTCTAAGCACGGCAGGGAAGAGGAGCACATTGCATCCTCTTTCTACAGAGCTGAGGTGCTTGGCTTGTTCTCCCAGGCTGATGCCGTGGCTGTCTCCAGGCCACCCAGAGTCAGAGGAACTGTATCAAACCCACCACGGGCAGAGGAGAGGGACTGGCACAGCCTGTCCAGACCACCACAACTCATCCTGATGCCCAGGGCCTTCCAGAGAGCTCGCAGGTGGGCACTCCAATGCCCGTCCCAGGGACCACAGCCAGGAAGAACAGCCCCCCTCCCACAACGAGCACGCAGAAGGTTTAGGGGTACAACAGACTTCCTCAAGGCCCTTTCCACTTCCCAGACATGAGCTCAACCCTTAAGCAACAAAACCGCACAAGAAAACAGTCTTTGTGGGTTCCCTGCCCTATGTGAGCTCCATGGGCAAGCAGCCTGCTGAGCCCATGCAGGAGAGCCAAGTTTGTTTGTACCCATGGAGGCAGCTTGAGGTCCTGAGGGTGCTCAGATGCTTACAGCTTATGATTTCAGCCACATAAGTGAGGAGGTTGTGGTTCTGAGGACCCAGGCTGCAGCTCTGGGGGTTTGTACCCCTAAATGCTACGTGGGCATGAGAAATGAATTGGTCTTCAGATGGAGGAGGGGAGGCAGAGGAGGCAAAGCTGGTGCAGTGCGGCTGTCTGCGGTTCCCCACGTGGAAGGCCAGACTTCACCCATCTGATCCTATGGGTGCTTGAACAGCAGAGGTTTCTACAGTCTAAGCGTCCTCATCCAGACTTAAAACTACTTTTCTTTGTTCAAATCACAGCAGTTCCCTACCCATGGACAACCAGCCAGCTTCTTCTCATTATAAGCTGTGCCCAGATGCCTTTGATCAAGCAGCTAAGACAGCTGCAAGCTTGGACTGCTGAGTGTTTCATAAATGCCTGGATTTCCTCACAACTGCAAAGCAATGCACAATGGAAACAAAATCCCAGCTTTGAGCTGGGCTCAGAGGAGATTTTGAGGCTCTCAAGCATTCATTGCCTCTCTGCTCTAGGCGATATCTTCCCTGTGCCCACTCTTCCTCCATCCCAAAAGAGTCTGCCCAAGATAAGTGACCAAATAGCCCCCAAGATTAGACAGCCGAGGGCAAGCCCTGAAGCTTGGCAGACATCTGAGCCAGAGGGACAGGCGGGAGCTCAGACAGGCAGCAATCCAGCAGATGTCAACACACTGCGTTGTTAGCTGAAGAAAACCAGGCAGGGCCCTGCGAAAGAGCTGCGTGGTCTGCGAAACCCTCTGCCTTCCACTTGGGTCTGGAGAGAGGTGGTGGTACCCTGGCAGGAGGAGAAGGCCCTGGTGGAGGAAGGCTGGGCCAAGTGAGTGGGTTTCTGAAAACAATAATTTGTTTTTATTAAAGGAAGAAGTACATGAAATCCAGAGTAATGCTTATGGGGACCATGGGAGCCTCGCGGAAAGGCTTGGGGGATTGTGCACATCACATTGTACAGAACCGTCCCCCAAGCCACCAGGCAGTGGCAGTGCCACGCAGGTCTGGCCACAAGGGCCACCAGAGCCGGGGCATGAGGACAGACCCCAGCCAGGGGATGGGAAGGAGGGAAGGGCAGGGGATGCCTCAGCAGCTCTCAGAGGAGGAAGAGGGAGCACGGCCACATAAAGGAGCAATAAAAGCAAGGCTGGTTGTTCCTTAAAAGTGCAGAGGGGTTGCAGGACTTGGGCAACTCACTTCTCCTGTTGCCTACCTGGAAGTGTCAAGCCAGCTGAGGACATTGCTCCATCCACTCCCCAGGCAAGAGCTGTCACCTGTGATATGAAAATGCTGACCTGCTCTGGGACAGTGTCAGGCAAGGGTGGCTTAGCTGATGATTTTATTAGGCTGCAGTTTTGTTAGGGCCAAAGCCCCTCCTGCTTTGCTGGGAGCTGCAGTTTCATTAGACTCTCAGCTTTTGCCTTTGTTTGTTTTTTAGTTCCAAGCCCTTTTCCGTGACAAGGAAGGCTCAGAACTCAAAGCCAAACAAAAGCATAAGAGTTTAAGTCTCAAAGGCCAAAAAAAGTAAATCAAGGAAACTTTAAAAAATACATATATCAAGTTTTCCTTAACCCGGTCTTGTGTTTCAGGGTTGGCCAGACAGACAGCGTTTCTCAGCTCCAGATTAGCAGATTCTTGCAGACAGAGAAGCTGGTGGTTTTCATTATCCTTGAGCACCCAAAGGGACATGGCCTAGTGAAAATGCCATGGTTCTTCATTCATCCATGGGGCACGTTGAAGAGGGACCAGCATCAGGAGCAAGGAGCCTCTCTGCATGTCCCTGTGTGGCCAGGCTCCACCCCTGGCTCACTTGGGCCAGCTCTGTGCTAAAGCAGCCCCTATTCCCCTCCCAAATAAATAAGAAACCTGCTGAGGTACAGTGCTTTACCCCAGCTGGGGATCACTTCCTCAAAGCTAAAGCTTTCAGCCAAAAATAAAGAGCAATGCCCCAAACCCTTCCCCTCTACAGCAGAGCAACGGATCACAGCTTGTTTAGTGAAGTTCATGCAGTTATGCCCTATTATTCCCATTACAACTGGGTCTTTTTGTTAACTTACTATTTTAACCAACTAAAGGGATTAAATGCCATGAAGGACGCAAGAGGAGATCTTCTGTGGGTGCGAGGGGACAGTGTAGGGGTGCTGGGGATGGGGACATGCAGGTGTGTCCTGGTTCAAGGGAGGAGGAATGGGGGCAATGTGGTGGCAGGGACAGGGATTTTCCCTGCACTGCTGGTGAAGTAGGTAGAGCCTGTGGTTAACGGAGAAAAAAACAAGTGAGAAGTCAACAGGAAACCATTTTGCAACCCCTGCCTCCAGCGCCACTCCCTGCTCTGCTCAGCTCTGCAGCCATGACTTCGCATGCGATCCGACAGCTCCTGCAGGTCACTGATTTTGGAGCCACCCTGACATTTGTAGCTTTTATTTCCTTTTCTGTAGAACTCACATCCCATACAATGCAGCTGCGTTTCCAGCTTCTCGCTTGTGTAAGTGGAAACGTCTCATTTGACACCGCTCAATTTAATGGAGAGACTCCAAGTCCAGAGAAAGCGAGGGTGCGGCCAAGCGTTTCCCGATGGGCGTTCCCAAAATATCATTGTTCTTTGTATGCCGGGAGAGGATTTAACACAAACCCCGGGGGAAACAAAAATCAGCAAGAAGCCACACTGCAGTCTTTAACTCTCATTTGGCTCCGGGGAACTGAAGTCCCCAGGTCCCAGCTTGGAAGGGTTCCCAGTCTTCTCGAAGTCACACATGTAAAACTGGCCAGGAAAGCGCTTCTCTGCACGTCAGAAAGCTGAGCGTGTACCCAGAACTTTGGGGTTACGATAAGTGCTTGTTGCCTTGCGTCTAATACCTCCAGGCTCATTTAACCAGAGTGCCTGGAACTGTTCTCCCTAACATTCCCCCCGTACTCCCCCCAGTTTTAGTGCTGTTGCTAACTCCACATTCCAGGAAATCAAGCTTTTGCAGACTCCAGAAAGCAAAGATTTTTCCATGTGACGCGATATCTTTGCATCAGCCAGGAGTGGTGAGGTCTTGGCACCAGGGAACTTTGCCGTAGGCAGTTCTCCTCCCTCTCTCTGCAGGAGCTGAGGTCATCCATCAGTGCCATGAAAATGAAGGACAGACTGCCCTGTCTCGTGTGGAGCAGAGGCTTGGCAGGAGCTGGGAACCTTCCTTGTTCTCACATTTCCTGGCAGTCACCCCAGTTAGTCCTGCTGACTGGTGCAATGATGGTTCCTCCTGGGGAGCTCCATCTTCCCTTCCCTTCCCTTCCCTTCCCTTCCCTTCCCTTCCTTTCTCTTCTTCAAACCTACACAGTTTTTTATTCCACAAACTCTGATTTTCTTTCTGTAGTTAATCATTAAAAGTCCCACTGAAAGCAATATTTCCCCCCAAATTATGTTTCAATAATAATTCTTCAATAAGAAAATATTTACACTGAAATTGTTCATCAGAACTTCTCACCCCCAGTGCCAAGGAGATGGACAATTCTAAAGGGACTGGAGAGCCTCAGCCATAGGGTGCAACATCCAGGCAGGAGGGAGAATTCAGCCCAACGAAAGGAGGATTCTTGGTAGAAGCCACAAAGAAGGGGCTGCAGGCTTGCCAGAGAAGAGATGCTCACATGACTCCCAGCCCACCCAGGGCAAAGGAGGCTTCCCCATGTGCACCTGCAGTCAGACATCCCCTTGCTAGCAGTGGTCACTGCGACCTGCTGCACAGATACAAGATCAGCAGCTCTGTGTACTCTCAGATATTTAGCAAGATCTCGCATGAAAAACTGTTGGAGGGGGCTAACAACAGCTGCAGTTTAACACGTGCAGGTCCCGCAGTGCCAAAGCATGGACCGCTTCCTTGGAAATCAACAGCTGGCTGCGTCCCCAGGAGCTCAACCCCATTCTCCACACATCAGCACTCCAGCCCGGAGGGAGCTATTGATGTGAGGCCAGCGGGCGCTGAGCTCTGCTCTCTGGGGACGATGACAGGGCCCGAGGGCACAGCATGGAGCTGCATCAGGGGAGGGTCAGGGGGTGTTAGGAAAAGGCTCTGCAGCAGGTGGTGGTGGGCATGGAACAGGCTGCCCAGGGCAGTGGGCACGGCTCCTTGAGCTCCACTCTCAGAAGCAGGGTTTGAATGCAACACCTTGCAGAACTGCTGTCATTAGTCCTGTGCCAGGGAAGAAGCAGTGTTGGAAGAGGAACATTAAGCAAACAAACACACCAGGCAGCAAACCAAAAGAGCAAAGCTCTCTCGTGGGAGGCCTGATTACATGCGATAAAATAATGGTGTGCTGGAGTGACCTGTTTGCAAGTTTTCCCTGCGCGATGATAATAGATGGTCCTTCTGGTGGCCAAACTGATCGGGAAATTCAAGTTAATGACCCGATTGATGCCTTTGTCAGCAGCTGAACAAGACAAAGCAGCGCAGGCAGCCCTGGTGCTTCATGCATATGGTTGCTGAATGACTGTGTCAAGCAGCGAGGTCTCCTCACCCAGCCTGAGTACCTGGACCAGGCAATTATTTATTTCTGAAGCCATTGCTCAAAAGGCTGAGCCATTAGCACTTAATCACAGCATATTGCTAGAGGCTCCAGGTTTGGCTTTCCTCCCTGCTTGGCAGCCCACCTGTTGTGCCCAGCCACAGCCCCCCAGGGTGTCTTTTTGAGGGGGATTTGTCAAAGATAGATGAATGCCAGGACCTGGGGCACAGGTGGGGAGGGTAAAGCATGGACTGCCAGCAGAAGGGTTGATATTGACCAAGATTTAGTGTCCAGCAGGACCTCCTCCATGCCCTCATGGATCAGGTGGGACCTCCTTCTGGGGGGGGGGGGGGGTGGCGCCGTGGGGCCCCAGGGNGGTCAGCTCCTGGGGCTCCATGGAGCTTCGCAAACCAGCCCAGCTCCATCCCCATGAAGGTGCCCACCGTGACAGAAGGTCCAGCACTCCGTGGAGCACCCCCTCGCTGCAGACACTGTCATTCCAAAATCCACAGCCATAAATGACATCCTGTGGTCGGTGATCCCCAGCACTAATTCCAGACATAAATGAGCTTTTTTGGGGAGAGGATTTCATTTATTTGCAATCGTGTTTGTGCTCCATGGCTGGAATAGCTCAGCACCACCTGCAAACAGCCTCTTTGCACTCCCCCCTTTGCGTCATTTTTCCACAGCCCAAAGCCATCCCCGCGGGGGGAGGACAGTGGCCTGGAGCCCAGCCCAGCTCTGCATCTGCACAAACAGGACGAGGTTTGATGGGGCTCAGCCGTTCCCTGAAACAACATCCCTACCCTGTGTTTTAACCTTTTGGAAAACAAAACCCCAGCTGTTTCCAGACAGCAAGGGAGAAATTGCAGGCTCGGGTCATTTTCTGTGGCTCAGGGGAGTTTATTTTCTCTGGGGCTGCGTTTTCCAGGATGGTGCTTTCAGAGAAAGCCGCTTGTCTGGGAGCTGTCAGCATTACCTCAGCTCGCAATAATCTGAAGACCCGGGGTCAGCAGGGAAACCACTTGTGCCAGGAGTTTGTGGGGCCTGTCCCTGCTGCAGGGCGAGGGCAGAGGTGTTTTAGTGCATCTCTAACACCTTGCAAACACCTTCAGGTCATGCCAGCACACTTTGCAAAGACAGTGTGGAGCAGGACCCCAACTCTGCAGCTGCATTCACAGAAATGCTCCCCACCCACTCGGCGCTCACCACTTCTCCCCAGCTGTCTCACTGCCATTTGCAGGTTTCCTGCCTGTCCCTGCTAGGCTCGGCTGGGACTAATTTGAGCTGGGGGCGGGGGTGGGGGCAGCACAGAAGTTCCTGCAGCAGTCTGGTGTTCTCCTAAGTAAGTGCTTGCAGTTGAGAAATGTTGTCTAGATGAATTCATCATACACTGCTGGAGCAGCAAGCAGGATGCCTGCCTGCAGACCAGCTGCCATCGATGTTGTCCTTAGCAGCTCTGCTGGTGGCAGGGACAGTACCCATCTACACTGCATGGGATGCTCCGAGCACCCCAAAAGCAACAGGATGGGAGCTCACTGGAGATGCTGAGAAGACATCAAGCATCCAGGTGCAAAATGAGGCAAAACCAGGCAGAAAAAAATGGAGCTGTGAAAAGGCTCGTGCTCTGTTTAGTGTGCATCAGGAGGGCGCGACCTCGGCAGAAGGATGCGTGCCAGACGGCAATGTGTCTGCAGGAGCCTTGTTGGTGGGAGACGTGGGTATGTTGTTCTCCTCAGCCTGGCTCTGGGACTGGAACATACTGCCCAGCGGGTTAAGAACCATGTTGATGAGCTGGAGGAAGTCCAGAGGAGAAGTACAAGTGATAAGATGAGGTCTAGTAACCATAGCTTATTAGGAAATGCTAAAGAAACTGGGCTTGTTTAGTCTAGAAAGGAGATGATGTGAAAACAGTTCATCATCAGGCAAAGTTTAACTATAAAATGGGTGGTAATCAGTTGTACTGTAAGGTCACCAGAGAAAGGCTGAGAACAGAAACGCTGAGGTCACTACAGAGAAGTGGCTGGGCATTACCAAAAGCCTCCTGTCACTTGCAGCAGCAACGGGCAGCACCAGAGGCAGGTCCCTGGGGAGGGCTGGTGTCTCCCCTGGAAGCGGCTGGACAAGATCCACCAGCAGCAGTACCCTAGGACAAGACTGTGAGCTGAGAAAAAATGAGGAACTCGTCTAGCCGCCCCATTTCCCAGCAACCCCAGTGCTGAGGGTGATGCTCTCTCTCTGCACCCTCTGCCTGGCTGGGTTAGACCTTTTGGTGCCCACGAATGTCACTGGGGAGGGGATGCTGCGCTCTCGTTTCCGTCTCAGCCTTATCTTGTTTAATATCACCTCTTCCTCTGCTCTGCAGCACCTACGTGCACACCCCATGCTGCTGCTGCTTCTCTTTAACCCCACCTGCACCCACAGCCCTGTCTGAGCTGGCATCTCCTCGTCTGCCTGCAGGAAATGAGCTAGAGGTGGGGGATATGCGCAGATTTAAACACACGTAATAGACACAGGGTGGAAGGTCCTAGCAGACAAGAAATGTGGTTCTTGGTACCTGTCTATGAACTCGTGTAACTCAGAGGGAACACCTGTCTTCATGAGCTCTCCAAGGAGCGCCAGACTGTCCTGGCTTTCCTGCTGCCAAGACCCACAGCTCGGTCTGCAGCTGCTGAACCACATGTGGTGGTGCTGGCATTTGCTCAGCATCTTCTCCTACAGCCCAGCAACCAGGCAGCAGTAACCCTTCGTGCCCACGGGATGCAGTGGGAGAGCCCCACTTCTGACACAGGCCCTCTCTCCTCCACACCTCCACAAAGTGCTGCTGGTTTTCTCTGCCTAGACACATTTTCTAAGGAGAATCCATGGCTCACCACAGAGACCACCAAAACCAGAACGTCTGAAGGTACCTCTAGGGCCAACGGTACCTTTTTGCCCCTCATCAGCCTCAACACCACCAGGAACAAGACTGAAATCAGCCTTGAAGTGAGTTTTAGCAGGGAAGAAACAGTGACAAGCACGTCCTCCTCCCTTGTCTTTCCTCTGGGCCATCCCACGTGTGTTTACCAGGCTGGCTTTTCCCTGCAGTGAGGCACATACCTGCACAGCCAGCAAGGAGCTGTCATCCAGTAAAGCTGTGATTTACCATTTATGCCATTTTACATCTGAGCTGAAACAAAATCCACTGATTTTTTGTTTGTTTTCTTTCTTCTGAGGACTAGAAGCAAATAAAATTTTAAAAATATCAAGCCATTATTTAAATAGCCAGTGCCTGGGAGCTCAGTAACACTGATTTAAAGGGATTTAGCTCCAACCTTAAAGCTCATCAAGGCTGCAATTTTCTGATTGATTCATCCACAGGCAACGGGGGGAAAAAAGATATCCTGGCCTCAATCCTTGACAAAGTTTGGCTTCAGGATCACCAGTGCCTGAGGATGGTTGCTCAGGGGAATATTGTCCCTCCTGGAAAGAAAGCAGGATGCCCTCCATGGGCAACGGGGTCGGTGCCAGGGAGCGACTCTTCTCCATATGTAGGAGCCCTGAGCACAGGGCATGGGGATAAAGAATTTTCTGCACTGGCTAAAACTTGATGATGGAAGCAGACCTGATAGCTACTGCTTGTGGCTAAGAAACCATAGAAAATACAAAAAAAAAAAAAAAAAAAAAAAAAAAAAAAAAAGCACCACGGCTCTAAAATTGTGCTGACCTTTCCACCCATCAGCTGCCCCTTCTCTTCCCCTGGCAGCTTCCCTGCCTGCCTCCATCCAGGCTGCACCTCCCTCACCAAATTCCCACTCCTGTCTCAGAAGCTGTGTCCTGTACTCACATCAGATCCGAAGGATGTTAAGGGAAGACTGAAAAGCTTTCTAATAATGAATTAACCCAGGGGGATTAAGTGCCATGACCCATCTAGAAATGATACATGGGCAGACTGAAAATGCAAACTATTACGTTAGAAAGCAAAATTGGGGGAGGATTTATCAGCCCAGCTCCGTGTCCTGCCCTTGGCAGTGCCTGGCAGAGGTTTTTGGTTTTTTTTTACCCCATGAAAGAACCGTATGGTTGGTGTAAGCCCCACTCTGGGAGGATCCCCCTTAACCTCAGTGTAGGGTGATGCCCAGCATCCCGTAGCATCGTGGTTTCTCTCTCTTATCAAGCCTTACCCAGCCTAATTTTAGAAAGGAGAGCTTCCTTAAAGGGGACTTTCCATTGAAATCCATGTGGTTTTATGATTGTGGCAATACCCCAGTTTTCTCCTTACTTTTTTTTTTCTCCTGACTCTCCTGATCTCATCCTCCTCATCGTAAAAATCTCTTCATGCCTTTTATGACTGGCTTCGGGTAGACACTAATCCTGTCTGTCTGTCCCAAGGGGAAGTGGCCAGCACCAAAAATAGAGCCCAACTCTGTT
Organism: Alectura lathami; assembly: GCA_013399715.1. Taxonomy (NCBI): domain Eukaryota; kingdom Metazoa; phylum Chordata; class Aves; order Galliformes; family Megapodiidae; genus Alectura; species Alectura lathami. Next base: position 204,125 of record VXAV01004777.1, read on the forward strand.
CCCTAAGGGTTTTTTTTTTCATATTTTCTGTGGTTTCACATCCCCCTGCCCAATGCAGCCGGCTCAGAGTGCTGAGCCAGCACTTCTTCATCTGCCCAGCACAGCATCGGGGTCTTGCCTTATTTTTCTTTCCTCTCTCAAGTTGCTAAGGCTGATTTAAAACCCATCAAAGTGCACGAAAAGCTCAAGCTACGCCTTCTCACACGCATCGCTTTTCACCGCTCGGCGTTTCATTTAACCTGTCGGCAGGCTCTTCATTAGCGTGCCTTTGTTAAGTCCCGGTGCAGCTTCCCTGGCCTCAGCCAGCAGATATTATTCTCTGTTCTCTGCAAAATTTTTCCACTTGACTGTTTGCCCTTTCCCCTGCATCGTTAATGAAAGAGTTTCATCCTAAAATGGACTCTGAGGGATGTCCTATTATTATATTATTTATAAGTCGAGAATGAACTCTTGATTCCATTTCTTCTTTTCTCCATCTTAATAAGCTTTTAATACACTGTGGAAGCTAGGCAATCCCCCTTTGCCTATTGAGGTTCCTTAAAAGCCTCTTTGATGGCCTTTATCAAAAAGCACTCAGGAAAATGTATTAACTGTTCTCCATTATCCACTATTTTGTTGACTTAACGTAAGACGAATATTTTTTTCCCCTGCATATTATGAGCATGCAGGCAGATTTTAACTCTGCCTTTAATTATTATTTCAATTTGCTTGCTACATACGAAGGCAGTTACAATTCCTAAGTGGATCCTTGCACACATGTTCAGGTGAACCATTTATTTGCTGAAAAAATGCAGGGTTGGGGTTAATTAAGACTAGTTGCAAATACATCAAAAATACAGGAAATAGTGCTGAAAAAAGCTTTTCTAACATGTGAAAACGTGTTTCCTTTGGCAGATTTAAATGAAACACTCTGTTTTCCTCTTTTCAAACAATATATCAAGATTAAGTGCAATTTTAACCTGCCCCTCCACACTGCATTAACGTGTTTCTAGGGAAAATTTCTTTTCAATAGCAACCGGCTAAAAACAGAGGGAGAGAGATGTCTTGTTTCAGCCTGCTATCCTTCTGCAAGGAAACTAAATGAATTAATAGATCATTTGTGGCTTTCCTATAGACATCACCCTCCTCCTTGGCAAGAATCAGACTGGTTGTTTGCACCCTCCTACGGGTTTTTTGGGATGAAAATCAGCAGCTGTTCTCCAGGGCTCTCCCATGAGGAGGGGTTTTTGTGAGAAAGCCCCATGGTGTCCCAGGGGACTGTGCTGGAGGCCATCCCTGTCTCCCAGGGATGACATGCAGGAGCTCACTGCCTTGTCCTTGCTCCTACAGGACGCCTTTGACAAACATCTTCCCTTCACAGAACGGCCAGTTCCTGCCAGTGCAAGGGCATCTCTTCAAACAAAACAGTAAGAGGGGGTTGAGCTGGTGATCCTGTTCCCAGATTAAGGAGGGGTCTCAGTGGATTTATCAGTTCAAAATGATCTGAAATACCCTGGAGGGATGGAGCAAGGTACCTACCAGAGGCATTTCAAGATACATCATTTAAAACCTGGCTGGGATCACAGTGTACAGCCAAGCGAAATTCACTGGACATCATTTTTCGTGCACTCTTTCTCTTCCCTTGCATCCCTCCAAGGGATGTGCTTTTGTGAAGGGAAGTCACCAAAGCTGTCACAGTGGAGCAGAGAGCCAGACCCACATCTTTTCCTTTCTCTCTAGGTCCCGTCGTGCGAGGCCAACTCTCCAGGCAGCTCTCCAGGCACTTCAGCCTCCCAGGTAAAGGCGCCCCAAGGGATGCTCCAGGGCAAGGTTTGGTGGTGGATGGGTGATCAGCTCTGGCTGGGCAAGGAGGTGTCCTGGGGGCTTGAGGAGCTCAGAGTCAGTAGTGTCTTTGCGCTGCTGCTGGTTCCCAGGTGACCCAGTGCTTGGTCTCACTGGCTATGAGAGCCTGTTTGGTGGCCTCAGACCCTTCATCCCACTCACAGGATGTCATCTAACCTGTTGTATTTGTCGGATAAACTGGGCTTGAGACCAAAAGTGGAGCTGAGTCAACACATTTCAATGGGGACTTTGAGATCTGCCCAGATCCTGGGCTTTAACCTCTCTGAAGGTTGATCAGAGCAGGGATGGCTGGAGAGGATGCAGGAGGGAGGGGTTACCATCTCTCATACATTAGGCACATGAGCAGGGACGTGCAATAAGATGTTCCAGTGAGCATCTGCTGGCCAGCGGGACAATTCCAATGATGTTGTATCTCATTTGGAAGCACGGTCTCCCCATTGCATTGCTCAGCTCATGACTTCTGGCACTACACAGGGAAATGTTAATCCACACATTCCTTGGCTTTGGGGAAAGGCTTTAGTCCAGAACCACAGCTGTTGTCCAAAGGATTTATGCTCCTAAAAGGAAATGGAAAGGGGAAAATTACAGATGTAACATGGAAGAGAGGCTTCCCAGGGACGGATCAGACCCTGGCAGATCTTCCAGTGAGTGATGTCTTGGCCTCAGTCTGTCATTGAGTAGGAAAAGGCACAGAGTGAGAGAAAGGTGAAGTGGGAAGAGGACTTTGCAGGCTGCAGACTTCACCTGTTTTGGGGTGAGGTCATTTCAGTTATCTGCAAATTTATCCATTCCTCTATGGCTCATTTTTGGAAATAGATAATGATGCTTCTGCTGTCTGTGCTGGCTGGAGGTGCGTTTGAACATATGGGCTGGAGCCCTGGCATAAGGGATGGGGTGCTCAGCTGGTACCAAGGGTCTTCATACTGCATTTCTGTGTATTGGGATAGGACTCAGCTCGTGTAATTGATGGAGCTGCAGAGATTTTGGCAGACCTCAAACTGACATTAAAAGAGAAGGGGAAGCCAGGAAATCTGGTGTAAAACTCCAAAAGGAAGCAGGTCACCAGGATTAAGTTGCTGTTTTTGCTGTCACATCTGGGTCAGATTGGACAGAGGTTCTGCAAAATAGGACAAGAACTTCTGGATGAAGGAAAAAGAGAAGAAGCCATTTCCCTCTTTCTTCTTGCCCAGAAGCTGAGACTCTGCTTGGACGATGGAAACTTAGATCCATGCTACATGGCCAAGGCATCTGCCAGAGTGGGCGACCCAGATCCTCATCCGCTGCTCTGTGTGTACTCTTCTCTGTGGGGCCAAGCAGAACATCTGATCTGGCTTACAGAAAACACTGCAGCTTGTTATTTCCCCCAACAAAGTTAAGAGCTGCAATCATTCCCACCTTTTCCTTTGGCCTTCCTGCTGCTAACATCCCCAGCTTGGCCAGCAAACGGAGCAGTCTCCCAGTTCTGGCTGGGGTCTGTCTCCCTGTGAGACCGTCGCTGTGTGGAATTTCTGCCTGGCAAAATAACAAGAGAGGAAGCGATCGCTGTGTGGAAACTGCCTATGGGTCTGCTTTCTGAAACGTGACTCCTGGAAAACACACAGAAAAGCAGATTCCTGTGTAAAGAGAGACAGCTAGAGCCATTTTTGTGTGGTACACGCTGCCAGGGAACAGCACATTCATATGTACAGTCCTCCTGGAAATCACTTTCCCAGCCTTTCCTCATTGCTTCCTTATAAGTGATGCCTTGACGCTCTTGAAGGAACCTTCCACCGTGCACAGGGACCATGAGTGAGATGGTTTTCCATAAGATGGTGAAAGAGCAAGGAGCAGTTGGGTAGGGACGTGTCTTCTATGCAAAAGGGCAAAGAATGGCTGAATTTTGGCAGAAAATGTGAGGTAACAAGGCCACACAAGCTCAAACTTGGAGGTGGCAAGCAGCGTAAATAGGTGGAAGAGCTCAGCCAGGACACCCCAGTCCTTCCTGCCACCACTGCTGAAGTGGACTTTTGAGGTCCACAGTGCTTTGATGAGGGAAAACAGCTCATTTCTGGCTAAGACAAGATGTTTTAGCTCAGGAGAGGGGCTCTTGACAGACTTGAGGCTTTTGGCACCAGCAGGCACAGGTGACCCTGTTCTGGTGGCCTCATTCCTCACACGGTGTCAGTGAAAGCTGGGGGACTTCAATTTTATCTGCTGGAGTCATTTGCCTCCTTGTGGAGGGAGACTGGCAGGGAACCAGCAAAAAATCCATATTTCTCTAATAAAGTACATCCTTATGATTCAGTCCTGGCAGATGGACAAGGCAGGCTCTGGATTTCCTCAAGCTCTGGCTGGCTCCAGGGGAGAATTCATTTCCTGGCATTTCTCCCCATCCCCTCTCCTCTCCTGCCTTGCTTTGCCCATCACCACGGAAGGCTTTAACCCAGGACCAACACCAAGAGCTCTTTCTGCAGTAATTCCTCATCCAGGCCAGCACAACAGGGAATTTCACTGGGATGCCATGAAGGACAATAAGACTGCTTTTAGGGACACAGGGCAGAAATTTCGATGGTTATCCTCCCTACCGACTCCTTGCAAAAATAAAAATCCATACATTTGTGAAGAAGACATGAAGTTTGCTACCTCACCTTTGCCTCCAGGCAATTAAGAAAAATTAGAAAGATCCACCCAGGTGTACAAAGCCTCTGCAAGGAGAAGCACTCACCCTCAGTTGGTCAGCACGCTGCTGCTCCTCCTCCTCCTTCCAATCCTATTAGTATTAGAGAGGGATCGAGCTATAACAGGAAAAGCCACCTCTTAGCAGCACTGCTGACAGCTTGCCTTTTAAATCTTTAATAAGAAGTGGCTTGCACAGCTGCTCTCATCTGCTGCATGACAGCACAGGAAAGCCAAAACCCAGTGGCCTGGTCTCTGCTGAAGACCTGCTGGGTGCTGGGTGCCTCGCGGGCCTGACTCCATCAGGAACTCTTACCTGCGTGCCAGGACTTGAATTCCAAACCCTTGGAGGTGGTGGATACTCGTCCCTGTGTCCTACGATCCTGTAACCACAGGAAGAGGGGACAGGTCTGCCAGCAAGAGACGTGATCCACCGTGCCAGCTCAGAGGCTGAGTTCTGCCCGCTCGGCCCACGCAGCTCCCACAAGTGTTGGCAAGGGCCCCGCGGCGCTGAATTCTGCTCAGGCTTCCTCCTCCACGTCTCGATTTGGGACTGCAGACTGTCCCTGCAATGAAAAGGGTGCAAAAATAGCTGCTCGGGGGCATTAATTAGAACCTTGCACAGACTTGCTGACACGTGGTGACCACAAAGACTTTACCAGAGTCTCTAAGTGAAGAATATTGCAGTGGGGAGCAGAAGGCTGTCTTTACTGCTCTGGAAAGATTAGGGCCCGACTCTCAGAAGCCACAATTAACAGTGGCAGTAGGCATGGAGCATGCTGGGATTCTGCTGCCCTCTCCTGGATGCAACACCATATTCTGCCCCACGACTCTGTGGGCCATGGTCCATGGAGGCCGAGCATGGCCAGGTTGTCTGCAAGGCGTATTTTTCCAGCACCCACGTCAAGTAAAAAGAGGACCCACGAGGATGAAAGTGTGCGGTGGACCACACACGTGTGCCCCACACTGACCTCGCACCTGCAGAGCACATCACAGCCTTTCTACATGCGCATGAGCAGCCCAGGGGTGCCAATCCCAAATGATGTGGGTAGGGGTTTCTAGCAGAGGTGTCCCCACAAGCATGTCTGGCAAAGGCAGGCAAAGCAGGGTCAGCCCGTGGAAATGAAGGCTTACTGCACTGCAGGCCATGGGATGATCCAGCTCTGAGACCTGGTCATGGAGAGGAAAATCCCTCGTATGGGGGCAGGAACCACAACTAGATCCAAAGCCACACCTGTGCTGTACAGCAAGCTTAAAGCTGTCTGCACAGGAATGTCAGGAAATAAAATGACAGAGGAGCTGAATCACTAACCTTGGGCTAGGATGAACACTCCTGCATTTGGCTAGCTGACTGTAAACGAAGCAGTATCTTGAAAGTCAGTTACATAAAGTGCTGGGAGATGGTCAGAAAAGGGGCTTTGCAGAAGAAGCAGGAAGTCTAGCACGGTGGGAGGCATTACAGGTACTGCCCAAAGCTGAGCTATCACCATCACGAGGGGTCTGGAGGCACTGAGAAGGACCATGGGTAGCACCCAGTGTGGGGCTCCGGGAGGTTGTTCAGAGACTGGTGACAGCCACATGTGGACCATGGCCGCCACACACAACCCCGGCCCCCCTTCATGCCCCATGTGCATCACTTGCACTCTAAGAGTTTCTTCTCTTGGTCTTGATTTTTTTTAGGTAGCTCCTGGCTCAGCCTGCCTGTTACCCAGCCTTCAGAAACAGAGCAGAGCCCTAAAAAGCAAATGTCTTCTTCTGAGCCCATCCTGGACCTCAAGACAGACACAGCAGAAGCACTGCCAGGTGAGAATCATGCTGCTTTGATATGCTGAGTGCCTGCAGTCACACACAGAGCCATGCACTGATCCCTTCCAACCCCCATAATTCTTGGCCCAAAATTATTGGCATTTTATAGCCAAAAAGGGTGAGAATTCCTTTTCTTCCCCCAATACCAGCTACAGACATTTTCTGTGCTTCATTTTGTTTTTCCTTTGATCAATCTATTTCATCTATAATCTTTCCAGAGCTGTGAATGCAGGCAGAACCCTGCCATCCCACCCGGGGACACATACAGTGATGGTTTTCCATGCCTGGGGACAAATTCTACCCAGAACCAATGCGATAACTCGCACTGACATCCACTTCTTGCTGGGGTTCCTAATGCAGCATCTAGTGATGGCTTGCTCCAGGTAGACATTCCCAAAACTGGTCCGTTTCCTTAGAAAAACCTCCTGGCCTTTTCCAGCATGGATGGTAGCACCTCTTGCAAAGCATTTGCCGATACTGGTGACTAATTCCTTCCAAGAAATAGGAAGGTCTTACCTGCAGAGATCAGCTTGGCAAGGGGGATGGTGAGACTGGAGAGAGCCCTGGGGGGAATCTGCTGCTTCTCGCCCTCCCCAGGATGCCAGAAGTGGGGCAGGTGATTGTGGCACCGAGCACCCATGGCACCCACGGCACCAGCAGGTCCCACCCACCAGCTTTACCCCCTGGATTCCCTCCAGTCAGCCCTCAGAAACACACCTGAAATCCCTGAGTCCTGAACGCACCCAGCCTCCTCCTGACAGCAAAGGACAGCCTGAATGATAGCGACAAATCTGGATGATTGTTTCAAGGCTGCAAGTTTGGGCCTTTCAAGAGAGCGAGCTTTGGCAGTTTGTTTTTTCTTCTTGCTGCAATGTTGCAACAGCATGAATAAACCCTAAAAACAACAGCGAGGGCAACTCAGACTAGGTTTTCTGCCATCCGTGCAAGTGAAGCCCCCAGTGCTGCCTACCAGCTGGATTAGCCCCATTAAACAGACGACATAGAACATGCAAAGTAAAAGCAGAGCCGGTGCTGATGAATACATGTATATTGCTCCAGAAGGGGGCTTGGCTTTCAGCAGAGAAGTTTAAAACCAAAGGGTGTTTGTCTGCCCTGGTCCTGCCGGGGTTGCCATAGCAGTTAATCCAGGCCTGGTGTCACCAGAGCTGCAGCCTGGCTGGCACAACCAGGCTAATTGAGGCTCTTGGGAGCGCTGAGGCTACTGCTGCAGGCAAACAGGGTCAGAGACATTTATTTATGCAGAGTCCTGTCCTTCTCTGATGAAATAAGAGGGATTAGAGTCAGCTGGGAGTGCAGACATCAGTTTTCATGCTCAGCTTGATTTTTCAATAATCAAGTTGGGCAGAGGTGAGACCTGACAGTCACAGGGATAAGGAGCTTGCAGAGCAGCAGCTATTTTGCACTGGGTGTGGGTAGGCTACAGGCACACCCCATGCATTCCCGCCTGTCCTGGTGCCCGCTGGGTTCATTCAAGGCAGACACAGACTGGCACTTTCCAGGCAAGCTGCTTTTACTTATAAAATCTGCAGACATTTCCATCACCACCTGATTTCAGGATGCAGCTCCCCATCGCTGTCAGAGTTCATGAGACATATTTAGAACAAAGAATAAAAATGATTTATAAATGCACTTTTAAGATAAGCAAAGCTTTGGTTGAAACAAACAGTTTAGGTCCTTGCACACCTTCTCCAGGCACACCCAGATATATGAATGAACTAAATAAGCTCCTCCAGCTCTTGTTTTGAAACTTTCCCCCATCTCTGTGTCAGAACACGCTAAATCTAAGAGGCTAAGAAGGAGTTTAATAGGCTTGTAAAGGAACTGGGACATCCTTTTTCGACCCCAAGCAATGTGTTGTTGTTGCTGTTATCATTTAAAATCTGGAAGGAAAAGAACTGTTGAAGTAAAACCAAGGAATGGTGAGTTCATCTCCTTGTCAAGTGCTCAGAAAAGAGAAGTGCTATCCGAAAGAGCAGCAAGGGGCTGGGACAGCGTGTGCTTCCCCTGCAAAGCACCAGCACGCCGTGCGCAGGAGCCCGTTAATTGCACTCAGCGGGATCTCCAGCAGCACCATGGGGCCGCGTCGGAAGTGTCCCTTCTGCACTCTAATTGATGCTCTGCAGCAGACAAAAATGCCACACAGGAAGCACAGTCTGAGAAAATTAAAAAGGATGACCAAAATCTGCCTGCATAACAGATCCTTGCTGCCAGCTGATGGCTGGAACAGGAGTTGTGAGGTGTGCTGGGGTCATCGCAGGAGCTATAGACACATGTTGCCAGGCACAGAGCTCCTGCTGCTGTAGCCAAGAAGCACAATATGAGGGAAGTTTAGCCCAAGTGCAAATGAAGTTTTTTCTCCAAAGCTACAGAGAAGATCAATGGCAAGGCAACATCCTGGAAGACTCGACTGCCTCAGTGTCAGTGTCAGACTCCAGCCAAAGCGGTCCCCACACTCCCGAAATCACTAGCACACAAAACCAAAGCACATGCTCATCCTAATAGCACAGTCCAGGCTTCTAATTGGGGTCAGAAAGACTCTGATCTCACAAACAGATTCCTGGACCCAAGTGTCTTGTACCAGCCATGGGTCATCTGCCAGTGGCCGACGTAGAAGAGCGGCCAGGATGAACCTCTGCCCATTGACACCTGTCTGTTGTTGGACCCTGCAAATCCCAGCGTGGAGCTGACTGTCCTTGGAAAGCCTCTGCAGACCTGCGTGGCTCCTGGCTCCCCTCCAGCCCTTTGCATTCCGGGAGGACACGTGCCTGTGCAGGTGGGCTCCGGGGCTGCGGTGCTTGGCCAGGACACTGGGCCAGCAGGAAGTTTGTGTTTCAGCACCGTACGGGGAGAAAATAAAAACTGCTGAGATTTGCAGTCTCAGTGTGTGCAGGGCCATTAGTGCAGATGTTAGCACGAGAACTATGACAGAACATGCCCTTAATATCTAAATATCTTGCCAATATCCCTTAATATCTAAATTAAGATTTAGATGCATCTAAATTAATCTAAATTAATTACACTGCTGGTACCTGCAGAAGATCTGGACCAAGCAGTGTACTGACACAGGGCACAAGAACAACTCAGGATCACCTTCTCAGAAGCTTCAAAACAGAGATGCCTCAGCAAACCCCTCCTTCCAGCAGGGGATTTTCAGAGTGCTGAGCCCCGCCAGGCTCGGCAGCCCGCGATGTGTCTCAGCACTCCAAAACACAACGGGAAGGCAGCGAGCAGACAGCTTGCAAGAGTGCGGAGGCCATGGGTTTACAGACTGGCAGCTGAGTTTCAGCCCAACTCTGCCAGACCACGTGGGGGAAATCAGTGTGGTCTGGCATGGGGAGCATGCAGGAACCATGCCCAGGAGACGTGAGTTTTGTTCTCAGCCTGGCGACCTTAACAAGTTATTTCACTCCTCTGTGCCTCACATGGGAATAATGTGATACAAAATGTGTGGAAAGCTTTGCAGAGAAGTTGCTGTGCCGAGCCAGCTATCGTCATTGGATGGTCTAGAAACTAAGATGCTGGAGGACTGAGGAGATTTGAATTCTGTCGCTAGCTAAGCTATCCGCTCCTTGTATGAATTCGGGTGCATCAGCTTATGATCCCCAGGCCTCGGTTCCCCATTTCACAAAGGCAATTGTGAGGCTTGCAGATAAGGTGATTAAAGCAGTATAAGAACTTAGAGAGTTTATTCCATCACTCAAAGATTTTGCGGCTAAGATACGTCCTTGTAGCTTCCTGGAGAGATTTGACAAAGCAAATCCAGCCTTCAAGGCTTCTCCTCAGTGACGGGTGACATTTCAGCATTCCACCTCTAGTAAATTTTGTGCTGGAGCTGCTCAAGTAAATGTCAAAATGAAAAAGAAGAGGAAGGAAGAGGCGCACACACACACACACAAATAAAAACTTGAGAAAAGTTTTCAGGGAAAAATAAAATCCACCTTGACATTTTCTGTTTCCATGGGGGGCAAGGTTTATACTGAGGGATTGAAAATAGAAATATTCTATACTCTGTGTTATAGCTGCATAGCAGATGTATTCAAACAAACAAATGGACAAACAGAAAACAGCAGGTTAAGAATTTTGACTTTTTAGAGAAAAATGCCCAACTGAGCCGCGCTCCCTGCAGCCCCACGTGGCTACACTCTGCCTTTGCTCCATGGCACCGGGGGCCATGCTCCTGTTCTCACACAGCTCTCTGCTTTCCTCCCCAGCCCACAGCGACCCCGAGGAGCCCAGACCAGACCCGGGGACGAGGCAGGAACCAGGCAGCCCCCGCAGTGGGTGCAATGCCGCAGCCTCCAGCACCAGCGAGCCCAGTCCCGCTCCATCCACAGGGGAGAGCATCCCGGGCAGGGACCCCAGGCTGGAGGAGGGGGACCCCAGTCCTGCGGATTCCTTGCCGTGTCCAGAAGCCCCCGACGAATGCCCGGCTCGCCCCAACACCCTGGACTTCTCCAAGTCACTGAAGAAGCTGGAGGAGGTGAAGCAGGCAGGGCAGAGGCGTAACAGCGACCAGGCGGCGGTGAAGGAGAACGGGGTCGGGGCCAGCCCCGTGGCGGCAGCAATGAGCGAGGAGAGGAAGGCGCTGGAGTCCGAGCTGGGGAAGTGCATTGAGGATTTCCGAAGGATCAAGATCCCCCTCACCTTTCCCAACAAGAAGCGTCAGTGGCAAAGCGAGCTGCTGAGGAAATACCAGCTGTGAGGGTGAGGGTCCGCGGTGGGAACCCCAGGCAGTGGGTGGCAGAGGGTGTCCACACACCTGGGGTGAGGAGTGTAGGTGGCTCCTTCAATGAGCAAAAGGGTTGCAAGCCTACAGCCAGGGCAGCATGCTCCTTGCCATGGCCATCAGGAGGGATGTGTGATACCCCAAGTGGCATAAACATAGGTGGAGGGACATAGAAAAAGGGAGGAGGCCCAGGGAGAACCACAAGGGCCAAAGCTGCTATCCAGCAGAAGTTCCCATGTTTGTACAAATGAATTTTCCTGGTGTCTCAAATAATAAAATACAGCTGATGTCAAAAATGAATTCCAGTCTCCCCGTCTCTTTGACACAGGTTTAGCTCAGCTGCTCAAAGCTGTACAAGTGCTTTAGATGTTCAGTTCTCTTCCAACTGATGGAAGTTGCATATCTGACCCTTATGTTCTTGGCAAAACTTCTCTGTCTGTAATATTTGCAACTGGAGAGCTGGGATTTAACAAAACCTTACTTTCCTGAGAGATCATGATGTTTTGCAGATATTTTCCCTTTATCGCACAAATACTTGAACGCCGCCCAGCCTTGTGCTTGGGGCTCAGCCAGAAGTGAGTGAGCGGGAGGGGGGTGGCCAAGACATCCAACATCAAGCCCCAGCATTGCGGTCAGCCCTTGGCTGCTCCTTGTACCCAGGAGCTGTTGGATGGCCGAGGAGCCCAACCTTGAAAAGAGAATGGGAGAAGCTCGGATAAACGGGGCTCCTCCATGAGATGGGGACTGGGTGAGCACTTTGGGTCAGGACCAAGGAGGGGTCAGGGTGGGTGGTTTGGGGTGGGAGCATGTGACAGGGCACCCCATCAGGGCAGACAGCGGTTTGGAACGCAAGGAGTCCTGGAGATTTCTGGAGGATTTCATGGATAAGCTTGTGACAGAGGTGCTGGATGGGCCAGCAGGATGCACAGCTGGATCTGCTGTTCACTAACAGGGGAGACCCAGATGTGGCCATGGTAGTCAGTGGCAGCTTTGGCCCTAGTGACCAGAAACAGTGAATTTTGAGATCCTGGGCGAAGCAAGGAAGGTGAGCAGCAGAGCGCGGACACTGGCTGGCCTGAGGTGTCCCCGGTCCCCCACAGGAGCCCCGTTATCAGTCCCACCAGCCCCGCTCCCCCAGCAGCCCAGAGAACCACCTCCTGCTCCAAACCTCCCACAGACGAAGGATAAGGGAGGAGCCCCGGCAAGCACGCTCCAGGGCAGCCCTCCTGCCCCAACAAAACCCACAGAGGAATTTCAGGGGATTTTTTTTTAGGTTAAACAAAAACAACTGAATGAAAAACTGGACGAGTGTTTGCTGCGGTGAGGTTTTGTCAGGCGGAATGGCCTGCCCTTTCGGGGGGTGGACAGGGAGGCCGGATCTGCATTCTTCTTCCTTTTATATACAGCCACAGGATGAAAGTGTTTACAGGAACGTGGAGAGCCAGAGCAGTGCGAAACGGCACTGAGGCAGAGCCGACAGCAAAACCTCAATGAAGTCCTCAGAGGTTCTTCCTCCCCCTTCCTGGTGCTCTTCGACAGCATCCATCACTGCAGACGCTGCTCTGATTGCAAATGCTAAGGAGTGAATTCGACCGGCTTAACACAAGGCTCTGCTCATGCAAAACAGGTGAATGGACTGCCCTTAAACCGGGCCCCAGCCAGCACGAATGACCTTTAGAGGGGATTTGTGGAGCGTATTGTGGCACAATAGCAACCCAGCCTGGGAAGCAGTGGTGAAGAACCACCAGCACTGCTGGATCCACTGGGAGAGTCAGGCTGTGTCCTCGCCCAGAGGTGGGATTTGCCCTGGGGAACTGCACGTGCTGGGATTCAAAGCATTTTGGGACCTGCAGGCTCGCAGGTGGTGACCATGCACTAATGGGTGAGCTTCTGGGGGAATTTTGGGGGTCTCCTTCCCAGGAACAGAGCAGGGTGTAAGTGCCAGCCCTGCACCAGTGGATCCCAGAGAACTGGCTCTGTGTGCCTTCAAAAGCCACACCTGGAGCACTGTTAGCCCTAATTAAGCATCGGCAGAGATCACTGTTCTGAGTTACATAACCAGGTAGGCTGGGGCTTTCGAGTTAGGTTTTACATAACCAACTCTATTTTTAACTTAATCTCCCATTAATTAGAACGTGGAGCTTGCTGGATCTGTAATTAGAGTTTACATTTCCACATCACCTTCCACCCCGAAGGTCTCAGGGAGGTGTGTACATCCCACAGTGCCCATCTCATTCACCTATACTAAAAAAGAAAACAGGCTTCACCCACAGAGCATCCAAAAATACCGAGAGGTCACTGGGTGCATGCGCACCTCACACATGCCAGCATGAATGAACACACATACTCAGAAACACACATGGGATGGCAAACAGCTAACCGTGCTGGTTCTTAGGCTGTAAATTCACAGCAGAAATTCCCTCGACCTCTCTCCATCCCCGAGTTCCTTTGTACCCTTGTCCTGTTGGGTAAGGAAGAGACTGGAGGTCACTGGTGTGCTGCTTATCCCAGCATCCGCCCCGATTCCCATGCACTGGGAAGGAGCTGTCAGTGGCTCAGCCTGCTGCAGGGCCAGCAGAGCTTTCTGTGTGCTGCTTATCGTGCTCGTACCCAAGTGCAGCTGAAATATGTAGAGGAATTAGAAAGCGAAAATTGGTTATGCAGGAGTGCCAGAAAATAATGAAAACACAATGCATTTAAGGAGCCAATGTAAAGGAGCAGTAAATTATTAATAGTGTCGTTACATTCCTGGGCTAAACAATTAGATCCAGCAAGCAATCCCTACAGAGAGGGCATCAGCAACCAACCCGTGAAAGTCCAATTTGCATTTTTTCCTCCTTAATTGTTTTGCAGTTCTCAGCTGGAAATGTGAATTCTGAACAAAAACGGCTTAGGGCTTTTTCAGGAAAACCTACAGCAAGCTGTCGGGGAACAAAAGCACCACAGTCTTTCACAATGGTCACGTTGTTCCAGTACAGCAGCTTGGAACGGCTTGGAAGGGGAAACCGGGAGCTGTGAGGTTGTGTTGAGCTGTGGGCATGGGGAAGATGCTACCCAGAGGGATGCCCACCTCCCTCGTGGCCCTGGTACATCCCCATTCTGACAGGAGATAGCCAGGTTCCCAAGGGGTGAGAGCAGAGCTGCATGGTCCACATCGGACCATAGGGAGCAAGGAAGGCAAGGGGCGTTTGTAGCTGAAGCACACGCAGCATCACAGAGTGTGTCACCAGGCTGGCAAAGTGACTCGTTTCTGCTTATCCTTCAGTATTTGTCCCTCTTTATTCAAGACAGTTTGGCGCAAGAAATCCACTTCAGTTTGTCTTCATGCCACAGGAAATTCTCATTTTTCCTGTGCTCTGCTCCAGAGATGATGGCACACAAGGCCCAGATACCACGGTCCTTGATATCAGCGGGTGCAATATTGAGTTTGCCTTCACCAGGGGAAAAGCTTGACTTGCCCTGAGCCCTGGACAAGGGGTCGGGGAATGGGGTCTTATTGCTGTTGACCTGCTGGAGGCACCAGATGTCCCCGTCCAGGCAGCTACCACCCCTGCTGGTGGCAGCACATCAGGACTGCTACCAAGGGAACAAACATCTCTGCTTCTCCTCTCTGTTTATTTTCCACAAACGCCTCAGCTTTGCCTGAGCAGCAGGAAGCCATTCATCACCCAGTGAAAGTGTTCCACAGGCATCCCTTAATTGAATGCCATTATCCCTTAATTAATTAAATACCAATTAATTACCAGGAACATTGCATGACATGTAACAAATGCCATCAGCTAGTTGAGACAGAATAATTTAAAACCCAGAAAGCATGGCCCAAATAATAATGATCAGGACTGGTCCCGCCAAGGAAACGCAAGGCTCTGAGCACCACGTCCTCCCGGGTGGGTTGGGACTTGCCTGGTGATGTGGGCAGAGCCTTCAGACCAGCATCACGCTGAGAAACTGGGGGGCTTTTGCTTTTCCAGAAGGTTTCATCAGTGGGTTCAAAGCTGGTCCAACATGCCCCATTAAATGGGGTCTCCTGCTGACCCAATAGGACTGAACTCAGTGACCGCTGCACACGACGGCAAACCCCACGTTGGTTGTGTGGCCTGTGCAGTTCGCAGGATTTTCATAGGCAGGCAAATGAAACGTTTTGACTTTTCTTCCTAATCTGGAGCAAACTGAAAGGTACATTTCTTCCCGTGGAGGAGAGACGTTGAATTTCAGAACATGGGCTGTTGCCATTCCCAAGCTGCGGCAAACGGAGCCAGGCTCCTTGCATCAGGCCACACAGGGCACGAGCCTCAAGCAGTGCCTCCCAGTGCCATTTCTTAGTGCAAGTCCCCACCTTGCCTGAGCTGGGTCCCCTGCCTGCCAGCATCTATTCCTTTACGGCCGGAGCCATGCCCTCTGCAGGGAAGCCCACTTCTTGGCTCTGTTCTTGGCCATAGAGGGAGAGCTGGTTCTGGTTTGAAGCATTTCACCCCAGCAACCAGCCAAGGATGCTGTCCTGGGCAGTGGTGTCCTCCCACGTTTGGCAGAGTGATTCAGCTGCACGAGCAGGGCGCTTGCAGGTGACAGAGAGGCACACAGGCAAAAACTGGGGTCATTTTAGCACGAGCGTTGTGAGTGCCCTTCAGAAAACATTGCAGTGAACCACGTGGCTTTGCAGAAGCGATGCAGAGATTTTCCAGGCTGCCTCAGGATCTCAGGCACACGTAACGTGATATACCTCAGTGTAACAGATCGCCAGATTCCCTGCAGAGATGGGTGTCGTGGAACCAGCTGCCCCAGTGGCCCTGCAGCACAACCCCAGGGCTCAGAGCCGGAGCTGCTGCGATGTGTGTTTGTAAGGCTGAGCATGCAGAAACTGGGGATCAATGCAGCCATAATGAAGTCCATGACAGGAACTGTCCGGATCTTTTTCCTATCCCAGATCTGCCAAAATGTCATTGTGGATTTCCTCACCAGTGCTGCCTGAGCCACAGCCATGGTGGGCATGTTCTGAGGGGGCTGCTGTAAACTATAGGACTTGGGAAGCTCAGAAATGCTCATTTTTATTTCAAGCACAAGAGTATCCAATCCAATAACTTGCTGTTCAGCCAGCAAGGAGAAAAGAAGCCCGGTTTGGTTTAATGCATACAGTGATTTAATTGATGTAATGATGCTGATGCTCTACCAAAGGAACATCGCTGCCTGAGTTATGTCAAATAAACTCGTTTTTCCTTTCCTGCAATTAAAATGATCTATGTCTGTTTTCCAAGCGCAAGGAGATTAAAATCAGGATCAATGAACTTTCCAGATACTTTAAATCAGTCAGAAAAGAATCTTATATAAAAGGAAAAGCCCAGATTTCACCCACTGGAGGGTGACGTGGGTAGGATCCATGCGTAACGAGGGATGGGCCTCGTAAGCAAAGAGGGAGGAGGGCTATGGTCTTCTGCTCGCCTGAGACTAAATCACTTTGCTCCGATTATATTAACACCCAGAAAACCCTGTGGGACGCTGCCTACAGGAGAAAAACATACCACAGCCTGTAACAAACCCCCATCAGTCGCAGGCAGTGCCAGTCCAAACGCTGCAGGGAAATTAAGCTGCTCCTCCACCTGTGTGACGCTTTTTGCCGTGCTCCCTTATTAGAGATCAACAGCTCTGATCTCCTGGCACCCACCTCCCCCAAGGCCAACGCTTTAATCTCTGTCTATCACTGGCTTTTGTTCTAACCTGGGATATTTTTCTATCACAAAAAGCAGAGGTTGCATCCTTTGCAGCAGAGGAGGGGGAAGTACCGGGCACGCAGGGCTCTGCTGGGCGAGGTGCTGCCGCCTGCTCCTCTTCAGAGGGGCTGCACCAAACCTCCTGGCTGGCCCTGGGGGCAAGCGCGTGCTGTTTGCGACCCAGAAGCAGTGCAAAAGGGCAGACCAAGGCCCAGCTCTTAGCCAAGTCTCATTACTTCACCAGCTAACGGAATTTTGCAGCAATTACGCATTACCCAGAGGTATAAAGGGCAAATTGCAATGAGGAGCTGCAGAGGGACCCACGTGCCACCCAAAATGCAGGAAGAGCCGCACGCTGTCGCTGCCCTGTAATCCAGGAAGACCTGCTCAGTGGATGAGAAGCATTTATTGCCCGGATACTCTGTCCTCAGAAAAACTGGCCAGGAGGTTTCCAGCGGGAGGGTTTGCCCTGTGGAAGCAGGAGGGCGTGGGGACATCTTGTAGAAAGCCGCTGAGAGGGAGGAAAATCAAAGCAAGTCTTCTGACGCCTCCATTCTGGATCGCTGGGGCCAAACACGACATGAAGTCAGATAATCTGGGTTTGACCTTCTTGTTCCATTTCATTGCCTTGAAGTTTTACACTGCGAGGAGACGTGAGGTTAATATTTATTGACTAGATATTAATAAATATGTAGCGTAATGCCACGTTAGCATATAGGCATGGTGCTATTAAACCCAGATGGCTGCAGCTTTTATCATGCTTTGTCTTTCCTGAGACGAATCATCCCTTTGCCCTGCAGCTTGCTCACTGCTACTTGCAGTCTCATGCCTTTGTTGTGCTGCAGTGCAAGACAGGCTGAGGACTGGTGGGAAAAAGTGGCCTGGAGGCTGCCAGCCTCCTCCCCAGCTTCAATCCCCAGCAGAAGCAGAGCTGAAATCACAGGCAGCAGCCAGCAGCAATGGGGGAAATGCAGCCGAGCAAAAATCCCTTTGCACAAAGTCAAGGCTGGCAGCAGTGCGGGAGATCTCCAAGCATCCCAGAGAAAGATTTATAGGTAAAATTTACTGCTTATGTCTCACATGCTGATACGGTTCCTATAAAAGCCAGGCATAATCTTGCTGGCAGGTATTAGCGCAGAGTTTAATGCACATAAAAAGCAGATGTGTGTGTGTAAGTGGGGCCCACGGAGCGATATTTGGTGCTTTTCGTCTGGTGAGAAGAGCTCTTCAAAAAACACACACAATTATTTTTGGTCATTTTCTGGCCCAGCTGCAAGGTTATCAGGGGAACTCACTGTAAGCCGAGAAAACCACAGACATCTTAGGACCAAGAAAATGAAAGTCAGAAATAAAAACAGATTTTTTGGTGTCCTCTTACAGTCACATCTGCTCCCGATTATGGCCCATGGGCTTGGTCTCAACTCCTCAGAGAGAGAAAGGTGAGAGAAAATCAGCAGAGCTCAGTGTGGAAGAAGGAGGCAGACTGGGTTTGTAGAGAGGAAGAGCAATGCCCCTGTAAAATTTCAAAAACCAGCCTGGAGAAAACAGAGAGATATTAAATATTTCCCCTGCTAATACGGAGTATTTACAGGAGTGCTTTTATTGCCAGCTGACATTTTGCTCTCGAGCACTGTGGGGTGGCTGCCACTCAGCAGCGTGTTTTTTCCCCCTTTTTGCATAGAGAATGCTGCCTTGGTTTCCTCATGCAAGCGACTGGGAGCAAGGGACAAGTGAAGGACCAGGGGAAAGCCCGGGCGCGTTAAGCAGGTGGTGGGAAAAGCTCTGCTGAGCCCAAGCCTACGTCATCAGAGCTGTACTTGGGGTCTGACCCTCACGGCAGCCCTCAAGGCAGGACAGGGCACGGTGTCAGGGCAGCAGGTCACACACCCCACGCGCATTGGTTCCCTGGTTGCTGGAAATTAATTTATTTCCCTTGCAACTAGATAGCGGCTGTGGCTTCACCCCAGTCAACATTTACCTCTGGGGTCGTCAGATCGCAGTGATCACTACAAGGGAAGGCTCGGGTTCTGTTTGTGCTTTGTGCGGCCTTCCCTGGGGAGAGGTTTCTGGTTCAAGTGAGCTGGAGGTGGTGAGTTCATGAAGCCCCAAAATCTTCCTGAAACACCTTAAAAGGACGCTCTTGGCTACTAACACAGAAACGTCATAAAACGTCAGGATGAATGGATATAGGCTCTTGAATGCTTTCTTAAAGACAGATGAGAGTTCCTTTGAAATGAGGTGACCAGGATGTTTTGCTCCAGTATTTCTCCTGTAGGGTTAGGATCAGAAGTAACCCCTGTGTCTGCAGGCGCCTAAATACGTAATGCTGCTTTCCAGAGACAAACGACTTGCAAAAAGTTCTGCGGAGATCACACTGAGAAAAATCTAGACTTATGCAAAATGTTTCCTTGTAGTCGCTTCAAGTGGTACTAGTGCTTGTTAAAACTCTGTATTAAGAATAGCAGGATTTGGTTTTGTTTGCAGCTCTGGTTTCTGTTTGCAATCACTTAGGCAAGCGATTGCAAACACTGATATTTTGACGTTGGATTTGCTGAAAGAGGAAAAATCAAAACTTTTTGCAAAACAAATTCTGACGGTGCTTGGTAAATGCTGGAACAGAAAATCTCTGACTCGTGGCCCTCGTCAAGGAGAAGCCCCAAGCGTGCCAGGAGGGGGCGGCAGCCAGGAGCCAGCGTCAGCGCCCAACTTTCTGCAGGGAGCAGATGGTGGAGGCAGGAACAGAAGCGGAGCCCCACAGAGAAACCCTTGGACAGCCGGGAAAAACACAGAGAGGGGTTTTTGTAGGGGAACAGAGGTGGGTTTTCTGCAGGAATGGCCCAGACAGAGAAAACTGGGCTGGGCAGACCAGCGTCAGGAGGGTGGCAGGGGCGATGCTGGCAGGTGAAGGATCCCACAAATGTCAAAGAGGCTCTGGGGAGCGGGGCTGGGCAGGAGAGGAAGGGGCATGGGGGCCACGGGGTGGCTGGGACTGTGACAGCAGCCAGGGCAGCAGGAGAGTGTTCGTCCCATGAAGCTCTCTGCCAGCTCGGCCCAGAGGTGCCCTTCAGCAGTGCTCACACCGAGCAGGCAAGCAGCAGCCATCCATCTTCCCAAGCCACTCGAGAACATTGCAGATCCACAAAGGAAAAAAAAAAAAAAAAAAAAAAAAAAAAAAAAAGGCAAAGCATTGAAAACAAACAAGAAAAAAAGCTAAAAGCTGAGAAGACAGCACCTCCCAGGCCATCCCCATCCCCAGCAGACGCATGCTGCGCTGCTCTTGTCATCTCTTCCCCCCGACACTCTGGAGACCTCGCAGTGAACAAGGCACAGAGAAACGCAAGCAAACAATGAGCGAGCGCTCACGTCCCATGTTTTTGTAGCATTTCTCCTGACCACAGAGGAATGCCTTTGAAACCAAAAGCTCCGGAAAAGGCAGCGCTCGGGAAATTGCGTGGATGTTATGTTGTTGAACTCGAGGGTTCGTGCTGATTGCTGCCCTGCTGAGCAGCTGCAGCGCAGAGCTCGGGGCAGGAGAAGGGCTCTGCCCCCGGACCTGTCGGACACCAGCCATTTGCGAAAGCAAAATGAGGCAGAGTAAGCTGTGTGAAATGATTTTTTTAAATCATGAGCTCCGCCCCACATCAGGAGGATCTGTAAATCAAAGGAGACAGCTTCCCACTTCAGCTATGAACATGATCAGCGGGAAAAAATATTAAAAGAGCAGTGCAGCTCATCCCAGAATGAATATGTGGAAATAGAAGTGAGCAGCTGCAGAGGAGCAGCAGGGTCCATAAGGCACCAGTCAGAGTGCCCCCAGGTCTCTGCTAGCTGGGGAAATCCTGGGTGTGGTGCTGGTGGAGGTCACAGCAGAGCGTGG
The DNA here is from genome assembly GCA_013399715.1 of Alectura lathami. Lineage (NCBI taxonomy): Eukaryota > Metazoa > Chordata > Aves > Galliformes > Megapodiidae > Alectura > Alectura lathami. The sequence goes on from VXAV01004777.1 coordinate 224,757, forward strand.
CCTGAGGATATCAGCTCAGCACAGCACGGGGCCAGGGTTTGCAGAGGGGCTGGGGATCCCAGGGCTGCATTTTTGGGGATACTTAGAGGTGCCTGATTGCTCATCCTGGTGAGCAAAGAAAGCTTGTGGGAGCGCTTTCTGGAAAAGCTGCTGCGCCTCACCCAAGTGCTGCTGGGCCAGGCTCAGGACTTGTTCTTCCCTCTCCCCATGCATTTCCTTCCAGCAACAAAGCCACCAGCAGCTGGGAAATAGAAACCCAAATGGCTGATGCTTTGCAGTCCTGGCTCCCTAAATAGTGCATGAAGAAGAGGGAGGCTTTCACGCCACATTTCTTCTGTCGGTTCAATCCAGCCGATTCCGAAGATATAAATAACATCTGCGTGCTCCTCCATCCCACGGGCAGGGACATCCTGCGCAGCCACAATAAAGCTGTCCCCAGCCTTGGGCTCATCTGTCCCAGCCAAGATCTGCTTTCCCCCACAAGCCTGCTCCGAGCAGTGGGTGGGACGGGCAACGCCACCTTGCTCCATCCCTCCCTGCTTGGAGGCCCTTGGGAAGCTGCTTTGGGACCTGCCACCCATCACACCTACAGCAGTGTCACCTCTGGCCATGGAACTGCTGTCATGAGGTGTGCTCAAGAAGTGTGAATTTCATTGACAGTTCCTGGTAAAATCCATTTCTGGGCAGAAAGAGCAATTGCTGCCAAACAACAAGACCCAGGGACTCTTTGAGGCAAGTGGCCCTTTGGAAAACCGAGCACTGACCGTGTTTTGAAAGAGCTCCAGCCACAGATGACCAGATCTCCTCAGAGGGAAACCAGGTCAGGACTTAGACATCCCATGGCAAGGGCTATAGTGGGAGGTGCAGTGGTCCTGAAGACTAATGTTTGTGTTTGGGACACAAGGATCACCTGCTTAGGGCTGGCTGGGAGCTTGCAGGCATCCCCAGGTTGGGGTCAGGAGGATAACGTCAGGTTTGGGGCCATGATCTGAGTCCCAGAGCATCATAAAGAACTGAAAGGAGGATAAAAAAAAGTGCTTGATTGCAGAAGTATTTATTTCACGGGTATTTATAAAACAAAACCTTCCTTCCATACCCTGAGTATGCCTCACCTCTGAAAATAAGAGTCCTGTCTCTGCTGGGTGGCTGCAGGGCTGATCCAAAGGAGATCCATCCCCGTCCCCTGGCCTTCAGCTTGTCCCCGCCCTTTCCCACAGCTGGATCTGATCCTGATGGGAGGACAGGGCCGTTCGGTCTTGTGTCCCAGAGATGCTAACTGAATGGCATCAGCCCTTCAGGCAGCTCCTGCTGTGCCTGCCCCATGCTTTGGGTGCCCCGTCCCTCGGGGAGATGTGCAGCACCTCCCAGCAGCATGCAGGAAGGAGAAGGGCAACGGCAGCGGTTCATGCTCTGGTCAGAGCCTGGTGGGAAGATCCTACAGAGCCCCTGCAAAGAGCTGGAAAGCGGAGCCACGGTGCATGGCAGACCCCGTAGGCAGGGATCCCCCTCCGGGGACGTGCAGACAGGCAGGGGGTCGGTGGGCAGGCTGCATGAGCAAGCTGGAAATGAGGCGTGAGCAGAAGGACCGGAGGCACAGCCAGGACGGCTTCTCCAGGCCTCCTGGAAGAGAGGACACATGCAGGGGGAGGGAGGGAGGCCGTTCCCTCCTCCTGCTGCATGCCAAGCTGCCACCTCGAATTTCATGCTTGCAGGAGCACGAGACAAATGGCTCTCAGCGGTGGCCAAGGGCAGGTGCCAACGTCCCTGAGCTGTCGTTGCCGATGGGAGGGCAGCAGTCACCCGGCATCCCTCGCTGTCCGCTCCATCCCACATGGAGGCCGGTCCAAGTGCCACCGCTGTGCCCAAAGGATGGGGAGGTGTGGTGAGATCGGGGGTGAATACCTCAGAGGTCTCACGTGAATGAATGGTGCTTGCAGAGCAGTCTGTAGCTCTGCCTCTAATCAATAAATGTTAGTTGGCAATGATAAGGTCCTGCATCATGTAGCGATCTGTATGTGCTTCCCAACCTGTGAGCTGCGGGAGTGCTGGGCTTCAGCTCGTGCCTGGCCACGGAGCTCCTTGACATGGACCTCAGCCTGCAGGATGGCTTCCCAGCTTGGCCTTGGTCCTCCATCATCAGCGTGGTATTGCCTTACGACCTGGACTCTTGGCTGTGTCCATCCTGCTTGTGTGCTGCGGGCCTCGGTCCCTCCTTGGCTTTGCCTTCCTTCACCTGATGGCTGGGAGCAAGACGGGGTGGCAAAGCTTCAGCTGCTTGTGGCTGTTGCTGCACGCAGCAGTCCTCTTGTGGGAGTATAACACAGGAAGAAAAGGCTGAACACAACGAGGCAGGTTCACGCATGGGGTAGATTCATCCCTGAAAGTGCTTTGCATCTTTGGTAATGACAAAGCACAGCTCAAGTGAAATGAGGTTTTTGTCCAGAGTAGGAGAGGGAAAAAAAAAAACAACCACCAGTCACACCTCCTACTTTCCCATTAACCTCCCAGCTAAATCACAGCTCTTCCTCCTTGACTTGACACTTACCCATTAGGATGATGGGCTGGGTGGGAGTAGCAGCTTGCAGCCAGTGCCCAAGGAAATCTATTTAGGGATTATTATAAACACCGGATTTTTTAGCTATGTGCTAAAATGCCGTGATCTCTAGATAGCTGAAGTACTTCCTTTGTTGCAAAATAAATACGATGTGATTTGTCATATTTATCAACCCCAGTATGGCAGGGGCCACTTCCCCAGTAAGAGGTGAGGGCTGGCCTCCTCTGAGCCCTCACCTCTTAGCTCTCAGGGGGAGGATGTTACTATTAACAACTTTCTTGGAGCTTTCTTGGGGGTTTGTCATGTGGCTGAATTACTGCTTCTGCATCTCTTGCCTGCAGTGAGGGTGATGGAGAAAATTTGGAGGCCAACCAGCAGTCCTTCAGGATGAGGTGCTGTGGTTGCATGAGGCATCCTCCAGCCACGCATCTGGGCAGAGTGCACCGAGCGTTCTCAGCTTGCATGACATACTGAAATACCTGGTGGCTCCCTCCAAAGGCCTCGCTCATGCATGAAACAAGAAGCTGACCAAGAGGTTTTTATGCTTATGAGGCTCTCAGGAGGGGAGAACAAGTACCAAGGTTTGGGAGGAGAGAGGAGGGACGTGACCCTGGCTAAGCAGGTGGACAAGCCACCGCTCTGCAAGGTGGGTTGCTGCCAGGGGAAGAGCAGAAGGAAAAACATCTAGGAGTTTTTCTCAGGGGGGTCACCAACAGCTTGTGTTAGCCTCTTCTATTTCTGCTTCAGCTGATTTTGATTCATTTCTTTTAGCATAGAGAAACAACTCCCAACTGGCAGTACTGGCAGCAGTGCTGGCCTGGGAAATCACAGCCAAGTCCCACACCAGCTGCAAACGCCCTCTGGTCAGCTCCGCTTCTGCCTTCCTTCCTGGCAGCAGCAGTTTTCAGGCAGGTTTGGAGGCTGATGCCCCTTCTCCTCCCCGATTGCCTGGGCTCAGATTTAAGTTTGCATCCCCACACACTGTTGATTTATTGCAAGGAATTGTAGTGCCTATCCTATCTGAAAAACCAAGAATTAAATTCAACCAGCAAGGAGTTTCTTTGCTGCTTTTCTATCCCTTCAAAGCTCCCCAGCTGTGAGCTTCATTATGTCATTTTTGGCCTACTGAAAGATGAAAATAATAAAGCAATAAACCCCCCTGAGGAGGCAAAAAGCCACCTTCGCTGTAATGCCACATCCAGCCTCGGCTCGTGGGGATAACCATAAGAAGACAAATGTCCTCAGGGCTTCCCAGGACCATCTCTCCTGTGTTATCCTCCCCATCGAAGACGCTGTCTCTTCCCCCCTGCAAGGCTTCCCTGCCCAGCTCCCTGAAAGCAGCTCATCATCCTCAGGCTTTGCCCAAAGGGACGAGGAGTGTCAACGCGGCGCTGGAAACCTCGTGTTCCTGTCATCTCCCAGTGATGAGTGGTCCCAGATTAACCGATACAGCTCTCCTTAAAGCCAGATCAATAGTTTTCACTCTCTTTTTTGGTCCCGTTCCCTGAAGCTGAGGCATTTGGCGATCGCTCCTGCAGATATATTGCACAGGGTGCAGTTCTGTATGGAAATTAGCTTCCCGAGGAGAGCAAAAGTCTGGATAATAGCTGCTGCCTCTGACCATGCCGTTACGGCCAGCGACTGCCTGATCACGGGTATGCGTTATTTCAGGGCTCAGAATAATTGCTAACCCCATTCAGCAACTGCTGTGATCAGAAAAGTTTCTTTCTGGGGGCTTGAACAAACGTTCGTGAGCAAAGCAGCGCGTAGCATCACCGCTCACAGGACCCTGCACATCAAATATTAAATGCCCGGATTAAACGCCCGTTAAACATTAAACGCCCAGATTCAAGACTCAGCATCACCGAGCTCCCACTGCTCCCGATGGGGAATTTTGCAGGAGCCCACGCGGGCAGCAAGGAGGGCTCAAGGTCTTCCTTCCCCAGGCAGAGCGATGACCACTCCCAGGGGATAACGGGTCCCCCGCTGCTGCACCGGCGCTGAGGTGGAGCTGAGCCACTTGTTTTCCGAGCAGGAGATGCTCACCTTGTGGCAGAACCCCTCGTCTAGCGACACGGAGTGACTGATGTCGCAGACGCGATCATTCGCTTTGCTGGACGTTGCGGGAGCGGTGGTGATCCACAGGAAAACACACTATGGGCTGCTCCCTCCTCGCTGACTCCCTCGCACTGCACGCCTGTCTGAGCAGGCGTCGGCCCATCTGTAAAGCAGCTCCTCATCCAAAATGCATCTTGACTCAGAACCAGTTAGTGCCTGACTGACTGAGCTTTATTTTCTCTTTGAAAATGTTTTCCTTTCTGCTCCTTTACTTTCTGCAGGCTGACAAGCGTTCCTTGGAAGGGGACTGCTCTTTGTGCAGAGGCACTGCACAGAACAAGGCAGCAACAACCTTCCTGGCCTGGGGGGAGGAAAAAGTCACCAGAAAACCATTTCTGCCATCAAAATGTCGACAGAGTATTTTCTCTGTCTGGCATTGATGGCCACTTGACCAGCGGGGCTCAAGCGCTGGTGTCGTGGGGACAAGGAGCTGAACATCCTCCATGGGTACGCTGACCTCAGCGCTACAAGAAGCCGGAGATGCTCGGAGCGCTGGGGTCTGACTGCTGCAGGCATCCCACGGGCTGTGAAAAACCCTCGGGGTCTAGTGCATTTCCATCCACTGCTCCTGGAACTGCCTTTTGTTGTTTTCTGTAAGCACAAAGTATATTTTTAATATAAAAGAAGGCAGACGCCGTCATCAGCGCAGCGCTGGGCTCCCATCAATACAGGGTAATTGGGGAAGCAAATTCCCCTGGTGAAGCAGCGCCGGGTGGAAGCGCTCTGCAGTCGTTATGCAATCAGCCAAAATCTTTGCATTGCCATTCCAAGTGATCAATGAGCCTGACACGGCCTCGTAATTAGATTTTGTTGCTGATATCTGAGCTCATGCTAAATTAGGCTAATCTCCTGCTTTCCAAAGCAGATGTAAGTTATCTGCCATTGACATGCTCCAGGCACAGAGGGACGAACAGTTCCCAAAACGTTGATCTTGAGGTTCTGGTTTTGATCGAGTGGTTTCATTGCAGGGGACTTGCAGTGTTCCTCCTCCTGGAAGCTCCCAGCTTTGCAGTTCAAGTGCCAAGTACTCTGGGGAAGGTGCCAGAGGCGGCACAAGGCGATGTCCTCCCCCTCCAGCTGTCCCCGCTGGGATCAAGCCCCTGAGCATCCTGGCAGCTTGTGCTCCAGGACAGCAGCTGACACCCCTCCCTGAAGGCAGATGTAGCTCAGAGCACTGCTGATGGACTTGGGCATGGGGAAAGTCACCACCCCCTGCTTGTTGGGTGTAGAGAAGGTCAAAACACAACGCGTGGTACCTGTCCTGCCCCGGGCATCAACATGCCCGATGCAGCAGTGTGGGAGCTCCAGCAGGTGGCATGGAGCTGAGCAGCATGCAGAAGATCAGCAAGTGGCTGATCCTTTCGTTTTCACCCACTGTAGCCACAAAGTCTCAGGAGACGGTTGGGAAGGGAAGGCCTTGCTGAGGGTTTTTTATTGCTGGAGGCAATAGCAAAAGGAAAAACCCTTAAGCAGAGCTTTCAGGATGCTTTGGGGTCCTAGGGAAAGGGCTGCACTGGAGGTCCTTCCCCGAGTGCCATCAGCTTCAGCCAGAGGTGGGGACCTGGGAGACCCGTGCTGCTTTGCTGCTCCTCGGGGCCAGGCGACATCTCCAGCTACTGGGAATTCTGTCCAAAAAGCAGGGGAGGGGGAGAGCCCTTAGTACAGATGGAGGTCAGATCTGACACATAGCCCTAGGCCAAAGCACGAGGAGAAACATTTCTGACAGTGGCAGGACATCTGTTGACATTTCTTTAAGTGTTTCCATTTGACCTTCTCTTATGACAATTCAGGATTTCCTGGCTTTAGGGTAAAATTGTCTTCCTTTAAAACGACATCCGCTCTTGTTTTCATTTTAAAGGGCCCCATGAAGTGCAAGAACTCCAGCGACCTCAACACGATGCTTCACTTGTGTTACAAG
>VXAV01004778.1:0-32466 GCA_013399715.1 Alectura lathami
TTTTTTTTTTCCCCAAAGAAAAATATATTATCAAATAAATAACACAGGTTTTAGGAAATGCAAACTATATAAAATATGCATTTTTTTCCAGTATTAAACAATGGCACTTCATCAAGACTGATGGTCTGTACTGCACATGTTTACCTAAGTGGAACAGAGAGAAGCAAAACTAGCATTTCTCAGAAGTTCTTTTTTGACCCGAGGGTTAAATTTCATGCTTCCTGGAGAGTTATACGGCAGATAACAGGCCAGATCTCTAGCAGGTGTAAGGCAGGCTGGCCCAGAATTACCCCACCATTTAGCAGTATCTCTGACAGTCTAAATCATATCTGCCATTCTTAGAGAGCAAAACTTCTCAATTGTTATGGAAACTTTTCTGTGCCTGCTATTAGAGCCACAGGAAACTATACCTACTTAACACTCTGTGCATACTTCCAACTGATGCATTGTTTTTCTCTCTCTTTTTTTTTTTTTTAATCACATCATGTCAAGCTAGAGAGGGAGAAAGAGTTGCTTAAAAATACCCAAGTATATAAATAACGTTACTTTCTTCCAGCCAAAGATTTTTTTCCCCTCTTTTTAAGTCATCCAGAGGAAGCCAAGCAACATATGGGATGCATGAAAGTTGCTCTCTGCAGACCTGTCAATCCATTTTAGCGATGCCGTGCATCATCCCCAACTCTGTTATTAACACAGACTTCCCTGTGCAAGGGCTGCCAACTGGCCTGCAGTCAGCTATTCACCATGAGACAAACCATCTCCTGCTACACTGATCTATGGGCCTGTAGAGCAAAAAGCTGCAAGGCATCAAATCTTACGTGGTTTTCCTCTGTAGCCATGGTGCAAAAACAATCTCTACCGCACCACCGATGTTTGCTTGGTCACCAACTGGCAGCAGGGAAAGGCAAGCGGGCAGACACCTAGCAAAGGTGCCTGTGGACCAGGGGCAGCAGTGGGTTGGAGAGCAGAAAACATCACAGGCTGCAAAGAGCTGCAGCCTCTGGTAAGGGGCAATGACCCCTTGACATGGCAGCTGTGGAAGAGGGCTGTGAAGTCAGTCCTCTGGGCTATGCCAGCAGTGGTGGGTTTGGGGAATAAGACAGAGCCAACCCTGCAGCAGCTCGACTCTCCTGCTGAAGCTCCCTGAGGAGCTGCATCCACTTCATCCCTTCGCAGAGACAAGCATTGGATCTGAAGTCCCAAACCACCATCACACGTCAGCACTTCAAAACTATTGCTCCTTCCCTGCATGCATGAAATGAAGAGGCTCCCTTTTTCTTCCTGTTTCAGAAGATCTGGACTCACAGGGTTGGCTGGCTATAAAACTTAAATGTCTTTTACCAGCATTTCAATAAATCGTGATCTTCGGGATATTTCTTGGAAGCCAGAAGCAGCGATGGGAAAGAAAGGTCACTTCTTCATGTTACTGCTTTTTCAGAGACAGCAAATGCTTCGTTGTTATGCCCACAATACTGATGATGATATTTTAATCCAAGCTCCATTTTGTATTCCGCCCAAGCAAATTTGAACTACAAAGTCACTGCTATCACTTTAGATTTTAACTCCTTCAGCTGAGAGCAGAACATGAGTCCCTCCTCAAAACCATGTGCTTTCACATTCTGGCACTGATTGCTTTTGCTACATAAGCAGAATCCTCTCTAAAAGTTCAGGTCCTTGTGATGAAGCAATGAGCCCACAGGTGAGCCTCCCAGATGCCAGGAGCCCTGGCTCCCCATCCAGCAGGGACCAAGTACTCTTCCCTCTAACTGCAGCTCCAGCAGAAAACTAGGTAGACCCCAGTGATTTTCAGGGGTCAGGGGACCCGGAATTTGCAGCAGTGCAGCTGGGTTCATATTATATCCGTGCACACTTCTGCGAAGTCGGCAGGGTCAGAGGCTGCTCCTTTGGAAGCTGGACAGGTTTCAAAGGGACACAAGCTGTCAGAAGAGGCAATCGCTGGGAACACCTCCAGCTCCTGCCTCAAACTGCAAACGAAAGTAATTCCTTTTGTTCGAGCATATGGCCAGATCCTGAGTCCTAAACATTTTAATGCCAAGAGTGACTATTAATTTGGCATCCTGCACAGCAAAAAAAGCCAGCAGGAGATTTGCCCAAATGAGAAGAGGGGCTAAAGCAGGCAGCTCATCCCACTGCCATTTCATCTTGTTCGGCATTTCTCCAGGGTGCTATTTTGACAGACATGTCACTTGGCCCTGACACTGCCCGGTCACCACTGTGTCCCTGGATTAGTCCGGCTCTTGCCGTTCTGTGCTCTCTCCAGTCGCTTCATCTGAGGCAATGTGCACTTGTATTTCACCTTGATATTGCAGTGTACAAAAGACTGCATTAAGATTATTTTGCAGCCCAAAGCATTTCTCAATTATAATTCCTTTTGCGGCAAATCCTACATAGGCTAAAATTGTAGAATAATGTAATTGCAATCACCAGGTAGAATATTTTCTATAGTTCCTTGACAGTATCAGTACCCTGAATATATTCTCGCTCTTCCTTAAGCCTCCAAAATTACACTGATCAAAGCAACCTATGTTTATATACTGATGTGCTCCTGCATTCTAGAGATTTGCCAAGTGCTAAATATAAGGTTTCTCACTATAGTCAAAATTAAATTCAAATTCCAGCTGCCTCTGCTAATATGCTGCAAAGGTTCAGCAGTACAAAGCCATTGCTGTAGAAGCAGCCATCAAAGATGATTATGTTAAACTGAAAGAGGAATTGGTACCAGCGTGAAATTACTGTGCTGGAGATCCCAGTGTTCATTTCCTTCCTCTGACACCAGAAGCCACCTTGTGTCCTTTACGATCACTGTAAATGGGGTGTAAATGGGGTAAATGGGGTGGTGGCTTTGCCAAGACCCCCTCCCCTCCTTCCCGAGCAGAGCACTGGCTTAGAAATCAGCTCCAGCCTTCCCTGCACTCATCTCACCATGTTAATGGCAGGATGCTCAAACCAGTACTGCAGTTTCTCAGAGATCCATGGTTGTGATCCACTCCCTCCTTTTTCATCAGGATGTCCTCCAGCAGACTAGTTGATGGAAAGGAAAAAAACTCTTGGGCTTGTCTTCATGGTCAGTTTTCAAAGCAAAGGAGTGTTCAGTCTCAGGGAAGAGACATCAGTTTGATCAGGGTGGAAAAATTAGGAAGGTGCCCACAGTCAGCAGGGTGCATTGAAGAGATCTTGAGTGCCTGCAGGAGCAGCAAGATCTCTGAGGGATGGGCAGGCAGTTATTTCCTCAGCACCTCTCGTTCGGCTCTTTTAAAGCAGCACTAAAATCCCCAATGCAAAGAAATTCCTGACTGCGACTGTAGCAAGAGAGATGATGAGTTTTAAAGTATATGGCAACAATAAGATGATGTTCTTTTCTCCCTCACTCTTCCCAATTAGCAGTTATCCTTGGGAATCATCTCCTGTGAGCACCCTGCATGCAACAATTAACTGATGGCCACACGCAACATAGAAAACCACCTGCTGCAAACAGGGATTTCTCTAGGCTATTGCACACACGTACAGAGGTTTGCCAAGACACCTTGTTCTCTCCCTGCAGCCCTTCTGCTGGTAGCATTGAGCATAGATGGAGATAGCGCTAGGTTGTTTGCTGTTCTTGTCTTGCTAATGTCAGCTGATCTGACTTAGAAACCAGACTGAGATCCCTGATCCTATTTGGAATGCAGAAAAAAACAGTCCCGGTTCTCAGAGCCTTACACACAGGTACAGAAAGAATTTTCACCCTTTAAAAGGCTATGGTTAACACAGATGCTTGGCAGCATCTAAACCAAACGGACAAACTGCAAGAACAGGTATCCCAGAGCAGTGGCACAGTCTTTAGCAAAAAAGCCACTATCCAAATCCCATTCAATGCAACACCGCCCAAAAGGGAGGGAAAAAAGGCTGATGACCCTACAGCTGTGCAGGACTACTACCACAGAGCAACGGGAGCACAGCACATGGCACCTCAACTGGGCCAGCTGGAAAAGCCAACAGGGTCCATTTCTCCAGCAGGATCTCCCAGCAGGAATATGCCATGGCTGACATAAATGCTTTACTTGTACTGTATCTGTACAGAAATCTCACGTTTGTAGGGACTGGGCTTCAAATAAATAAACAAGATGATACAGTTCCCCAGTTCTGGGGAACTGCAACTTAGGCAGTAACTGCAGGTGTCCTCACACAACAGCAGGCCAGCTCGCCTCTGGGCAGCACAGGGATGGCCCTACACCAGCACGTTTCTGTCGACAAGCATCTCCTCCTCTGGCTAAGGGTTGCCTCCCTTTGTTTCAGAAAAAGCATCCTGAGAGCAACAAAAATTGCAAGAAAACTCTCAACTGTTGTCACCCGCCGAAGCCATGTTTTACACATTTCACCTGTGGGAAACCACTTAGGACTTGAATATGGAAATGCTCTGTTTAATGTCTTCTTTTCTGTGGGTTTTGTGTTTTCAGCTGCTTGAGTCTATCTATGATGTGGCTGTAAAAAGAAGCTGCAGACAAGGTTCAGGACCAAGCTCGGGGCTGGTGGTGCCACACTGCTCTCGCTTGCTGTGCTCCACAGCAGATACTAATCCAGTTGTGATTATTCTCTGTAGGACCTTTAAATCCAGGCTTTGGGGATTAAGGAGTCACCCCTTCCCAAATGAGGGGATCCTCCCTTAATCCACTCTGGCTGGCATAGCAACACCAGGGGAAAACAGCATTTTCTGGGGCTCTTTGTATTACAAGGCCTTTTGGGAATGCCATGTCCAACTGATCATGGCTTGAGAGCTCTTCAGCATCACTCCTGAATCAGAATCTAGTTATGGATCACAGCTCGTAGTCACTCCCTCTGCCAGGTGCTGCTGCAGGGCTCTCTCAGGTCTCCCGTCCGAGGTACAAGCCCTTCTGAGCCTTGCTGCCCTGCTGGGTATGCAAACATCCCCTCCACACAGCATAGAGTCTTTTGGGCTCATCACTGCTCAGCACCCAGTGGCTGAAGCAAATAGAAATAAAAACTGGGGAAAAGTGCCAGCACAATAAAGATACAGTATTACTTGTCCTTCTCACGTATTCACCTCTTAGAGGTTTTCACTAGTTTAATCTGAACTTCAGTGGTAGCCAAACACTGTTGCAGAGCAAGGATTTTTGCTTACGTGTTTGTAATCTTCCCTTCCAGTCCTCTAGTGCCCCACTGCTTTCCCACCCCTGCTTGTAAGCCTCCCTTTCACTCTGTGGATGCTGTTGCTGGGGATCTGTGGGCACTGACACCTGTCTGCCCAGCCATGTTCTGAGTATGCCCCAGTCCCCCACTCCAGCACATCCACAGGCCCTTACTCATGCTTTCAGGGTCATACAACTGTAAGAAAGTCAGATTTACTATGTAAAAAGTTAAGAAAAAAAAATGCATGACCTATATAAGACTGTTAAAAATGTACAAAAGACCTATTTACATGGGAAAAAAAAAAAAGACTTTTCAGGATCTAAAGCCTGAAAAGAAACAACCTGTGTTCTGACATCAGCTATTAAAAACATTGAAATATAACCTGCTTTTATGGATTTGGGGTGTAACTTGTCAGGGCTGGAGCACACTGCAGGACTTCCCTGTCTCAGGAGCTCCCTCCAGTGTGACGAGAGGCAGGTTTGGCCACAGCCCTTCTCAGCCCGTTGCTGTTAGAGGTGCAAAGGGCAGATGAGGGCTCACAGGATACCCCAGGACCACCAACCACATTGGTATAAGCCCTCCATTAGCAGCAGCAATCACCAGCCCTGGAGCAGAGCACCCTCCATCTCACTGATTTATGCCCTCTTCATCTGCAGCAGCAGGGATGATTTTTCTTTTTAATCCGTTTTCACTCTGGCATGCTCCAGCTTAGCACGTGTGCTTTGCTGGGGGAAGGGAGGCTTGATGTGATTTGTGCTGGAGCTGGGAACAAAGACGCAGAAAGCAGTCCCTCTCCCCACTGCTCGAAGCCCAGTGAGGAAGGGAGTGCAGCACCAGCTGGCTTTTCTTCCTTCTCCTCTCTATTTTCCTAAGGGTTTGCCCAGCCATGTTTGCACATGGCACTAATAGGCACTCAGAGGCAGCAGCACCACTTTAAGCTTTGAACTGCCGTTTGCAGAAGGAAATGTTCATCCCGACAGGCTCATTGTCATGGCAACGAGAGATCCCCTCTTATAAGGGTACCGCTGCTGGCGAGGAGCTGGGCACGGTGGCTCATCCCAGGGGATTTAGCCCCGCTGAGGGCAGGTATGCAGGCAGCCTGCGGCAGGAGGCAGCAATGGAAGGCTGAAACCTGGGGAGCATTGCTGGGTCAGGACGACTCCATCGTGCCATGGATCCAAAGAGGAGATGAAGGATGGCTGAAATTCTGCTAGCTTTGCCATCGGGATGTACCAAGGCGGAGATAATAACAGTTCCACCTTCAGACAATCACAGGTAGTACCTGTGGAGTTCTGGAGTTACTGGGATTTATAGTATTTTTCTCTGAATTAGAGTTTAATCTAGGCTGTGCTGCCCAGGCACAGTGACACTGCAATCACTTGCGCAGCATATAGTGCAACGGGATATGAGCAGCTCCAGAAAATTAACACATTTTCTCTTCCAGTCAACAATGGAGAACCAAGGCAGGGTAGATTTAGTTATTTAGCTTGCAAAGAAAGTCTCTGGCTCTCTAGGAGTTCACGTACCCTATACTTCCACTTTGGCACCTTGCTGTTAAGTCCCCTTCCTTTATATTGCTCTTTTCATCTAAAAACAAATACATTAAATAAACTTATGGACTTCTCTGTTATCACAATACCAATCTGACTTATAATTGTGTAAGTGGTGACAGTTGTGTTATTACTGATTATATGTCTGCTCTGCCCGAGCCTCATGTTTTCTGTGTCTGCCTACTGCAGTCGCACAGAGCCATACACCACCTCTGTCCTCCACAGAAGGCTTGGAGCCCTGTAGAGGCTGCAGGCTGCAAATGTACAATTTTACAAAGGCAAAATGTTGGAGATCTCAAACACTTCTGACTAGTAAGCTACGAGGCTATTTGCTGGGACAGACTTTTTTCTCCTATGCTGCAATGACAATAAGAAAGCAAACATGAACATCACTGCCTACAGCAAGTGCTTCTCTCCTCAGCCACATGCCAAGGCATTCGTCAGAGCAACCTGGACCTCAGCAGTCATGAGATAAGTGTGAAATTACTGAACAGCTTGAGCACTGTGGCTCTCCCCATGAATGCAAACTGCTGCCCCCAAGCAATGTTCATGAGAACCCCAAAGCACATATTTTAGGGATGCTGGTAGTATTATTTATTAGCATTTCAGTACCTGGAGGACTCCTGAAAGCACAAGGTGATGAGGATACAGCTCTGCTGATTTACTGTGGCACGTAGGTGTCCTTCAGAAGCTCACACAGAGGGAAGCTGCCGTAGCAGGCACAGTACAGACGATGCACAGACAGTAATTCTTGCTCTCGGGAACTCCATCTCGAAATTTGTGTCATTTTCACAAAGCAGCCAGACAAGGACCTAGAAGCAAATCAAAAGCAAATGACACAGTAGTGTCCTGCCTGGAAAACACTATTAACACCGGTATTACACAAATACCCCTGGCAATACAAAGAAACAAATGGAACCAGTCATAATTTAAAGTCTACCATGAAGGGTTCTAAATAAACCCCATGGAGAACATAAAGCAAGAGGCACTGACTTCTGAAATGCAGCCTTCTTGGCAACAACAGTTTATTTTTACTGGCCACTATTATTCAGCTGGAGCAGAGTGGTGCAGGATTCCCCATTCCCAGAGCTGCTCAAACCCAGCAGTCAGCAGGTAAGAGCCCAGATGGCAAATTTTGGATGAACTAAAGAGCACAAGTATCATTTACCATAGGTGCTGCATTGATTTCGGATGGCAGCAGCTCACTTGACCCAATACAGATCCCCAAAGTCCTTTTTTCTTTTGAAAATCCACTCAAATTAACACATCATCTTCCCTAGAGGACAGGCTGCTGTTATCTGCTTTTCTTGGTCAGCATCCTTGCCACGCCACTTATGTGCAGAATATGGGAAAGGAAGAGCCATGTATTCTGCTCTTGCTTTCTATCATGACTTGTATCATCAAGTAAGAACTGAAATGCTGTCCATTTCACACAGTATCATTGCCTACATAGGATTTCAGTAATTTTAAATGAGAGCTGGATTTGGCCACACAGTAGGTTTAAAAGATGGTCCCTACAAGTGAAAACTAAGTGTATATCCATTGGATCGCCCACAGTATTACAAAATAATTAGGCTGACACAACATGCTTTGGTCTCATGAATTTAACATCCCAGAATTCATTTAAAATATTTCTGGTTCTACCTACTTTGTGTTTCTCCTGAGATTCAGTGCTAATGCAGCAGCAATTTAGTAAAATCCAGAGAGGTATTCATTGCATGATAAAGTGCAATCTTCTTTGTTTCCCAGGTGAACAGTTTTCAGTCTTGGACTAATTGTTTTTCCATATGGCTCCTCAGATTTAGTTTCCTAAAGATTTTTTATTCATCCTTTGAAAAGCTATTAAGATGCTGTAAGCAAGAGGGAAAGCTTTCAGGAAGACCAAAGATAAAAACTTCTCAAGAACACTTAAAGCACCACAGAAAGTTAACACTAATTTCCTTGGTCTCCACTCCAAGGCTATCAAATACAGCACCACTGTGAATGGTTAACCTTCACTGAATGATTTCTGACTTTATAAAGCCAGCCTTTAGAATCTCACTTAAAGGAGGAAAAACTAAAGGAGCCTCTGATAAGCCACTAGCACTTGCGCTTGCTGAAGCACAAGGAACTTGCAGCAGATACAGCATCTTCTTGCATTGCTGTTTTAGCTTTGAAACAACAAGCTAATCTGGAATCGGAAAAGCAGGATGCTTATTTCCAGTAAATAAAATGAGAGACAAGCCTGAGAACCGCTGGTTATAAAATCAGAAGAGCATAAAGACCATAAAATGGTTCAGTTTACCGATTTCAGGTAATACTTCCTTTTTTGCTTGACAAACCAGCAATAAGCCTTTTTTCCCTCCTTCTTTCCTTATGCCTCCAGTACAGTTAATACCATTTCATTCAACTAAACGCCACTTCTCTGCATGTTTAATTGTGTTCTTATTTCTACCCAAGAACTACTTGGCACAAGTTGCCAGGAAAACAAAATACCAAAGCCAATCTTACAGTTAAAGCACCAGTCAATGAAAAGTCAACATGAATAAATACATCCTCAGCTCTAATTGTTTACATGTATGTGGCACACCCTAACAGTGGAGAGACTATATTTAATTTCACATGGACACATTTGAAAGATCAACAAATGAGAATCAGCTTTTTCATCCGGTGAATGGCAAACTCAGAAAAAGAATTTTGGTTTAATTTCACTTGCAACAGGAATGATCCCCTCTTAAAGACCACCCACGTACAAACTCACTGATGAAACCAAGCGACCTGCAGGTAGGTCATTCTGCACAGCTCACTGAGGCTGCTGCAGAGCTGTACTAACAGATCAATAAATTTTTACATGGTGGAACACACCTACTACGTACATCCTGGGCAAAGGGCTGAAAAACCTGGTGTACTGATTGTGCCTGATTGTAAGGCAAAAAATATTATCAATAAATTGCTCCCTAAGCAATCTTTAGAGAAGATGAAAAATGCTAGAAGAGCCAAGAGAGCCTCGTTGTTTCCTTGGCTCTGCTGACAATACATCCATGTTACTAAGACCACCCTTAACGAGCATCCACTTATTTAATGGTTGCTCTCTGAGTGACTTCAATCACCAGCTTTCACTGACTCTCAGTTCAGCACTGCCTGGCTGTCACACCAATGGCTCCGGCACTTGCAGTGCCCTGACGCCCATCCCAGCCGTGACACAGCTGCTGCAACTTGTGTTACCTCAGGTCCAAGCTTCCTCCTGAGGTAGCTGCAATTAAAACACTCCTTGGCAGGCTGCAGGTGGTGCCTGCATGGGCACATTGGGAGCATCTGCACTAGAAGTTGCTCGCTCCCAGCCCAGCTGAATCTGTCTGCTGTAACACGTAACACAAGCCAGCTGGGTTACCTCCAGCTCCTTCACCGGGGGTGTGAAGTGGCTGCTGCTCTGTCTGAAGTCCTTGATGCAGGCCAGGCATAATATCCACTGACTTCTACATACTTTGAATTAAGAACTGTGTATATAGATTTTTCAATTAGGGCAACAGAGGGGCTGGGTATTCTGCACTGATTAAAATTGATGGGATTTGGGCATCCAGATCCTTTGAGTAGCTTTGCAAATGTCAGCCATAAAGCATAATACACTCATGTAATGTATACATGTCCTTTTCTTTGCTGGGATGTAGCAGGAGCTATTTCTGGTTATAAACAAGCAGTTATCAGTGAAAATAACCCACATCCCAAAGCAACGAGGAGACAGTGGAATTTATTCCATTACACAGACCTGTTGATTAAAACCATCATTCATATCACTGAAAAATGGACTGCCATGGAGATGAACTACCCTGGAGCTTGCTCTTTCATTCTGTAGTAATCATTCCACACAACATAATTATCATGAAAAGTTGCTGATGACAAGGCTAAAATTCAAAAATTCAAGAGCATCTCCACGAACAGTTTGTTGATGTGCTTGCTAAATTTTCAGCACATACATAAGTTGGGAGAGGTCTTTGTCTGCTTGACTACATTAACATTTGCTGTTCATAAAAAAAATACAGGCTTGACTGTGTTAATTGCAGCTCTTTCATCTTTCAGCTTCAAGCTGTATTATGACTGACCTAGCTTAAGTATGTAATGCCAAAGAGATCCAGAAACAGAGGGAAACGCACGCCATAATCCTGTCTGCTAGCTTAAGTGATGTTCCAGGAGACCCCCTCCTATCTGAGCACCAGTGAAGGAGATGACCACACAGCCTATCTACAGAGATAGATAGGAGCCTGGTCTCTCCCGGATAGCCTTTAGAGAAGGGTGGGTTTTCCACCAATGAAAAGGTTCCTACTCCAAATCTCCTTCTGTCTTTATCTGACGGTTAGGTAGGAGGTTAGGTGGCCAAGTTTGGAAGAGTGCCCTCCAGCCTGATGAAAACTATGAGACATGCTGGACACCAAGCATTACCAGCTGGGCCGCTGACTCAGACTATGCAAGTGGGGGCCATCAGTGCTTCAGGCTGCTGCTCCTGCTGTCTCACACACGACTGCTGAAAGTGGAAGGCCTCTTACCACGTGGAAAAGTCCCAGTATGCTACCCCTGGCCTCTCTGTTAGGTCACAGCATCTTACAGTCCCTTGCCATTCGCCCTGCTCAGCACCCTGAGACGTAAGTAGATCTCAGCGCAGTAAGTTACCTCTGTTCTTCCACAGCCTGGCTCAGGTAGGGCACGTCATTGCAGGAGTGCAAGGCAGGTAGGACATGGACACCTAACAGCTCTCCCTTTTAAATGCAGTCTAGGTTTAACTCTGGTAGTCTGGGAAGAAGAGAGACACCAGGACATATTTTAGTAGTGTCCTTCTGTCCCCTGCGACTGGCACGCCTTCATGTGAAATTCAGGCGTTCCGATTCAGGAAGGCAGCTTGGCTGAGCCCCTTTGGAAGTGCCAAACTCTGCAAGAGAGCTGGCCAGAAAACTCAGCACACTGGAAGATCACAGTTCATCCACAGAGGAGCAAATAGGATTTTCTAAGTGACATGACATGGCTAAAATTGATGGAAAATACACAGTGCTCTGGTGCCTTCCGGAAGAGACGGATGTTGACAGGATGGAGCAAGGCCAGCTGAGGGCCATCAGGCTGGCACTGACCTGCTACACTGGAGCAGGAGCCCACAGAGCTGAGGGAATCTCTGTCTTTGGGATACTACAGAAGAGGACCTAAACTACAGCCAGGCCCCCGCAAACACCAAACCCTGATCTGGCTCTGCCAGATAGGCCTCCAAACATGACACCTTTGGTGCTGTTCAGTAACTTGCCCAGAATGGAGGAGACAAGAAATAAAATCAAGTAAAACAGCACAGGTGAAGAGCCCACCTAACACTCACACACTTGGCTGTTGTTATTAGAGAGGAATTTTGTTTGGAAAAATCATCTGCCACAGCTTTGAAGCAGAGTGCTTACTGTACCTGCTCTGTTCACTGTAGGGAGCTTCCTCTGTTTTCCTGCACAAACAAGTTTCTGTACCAGAAGCCACTAAATATTTCTGATATATACTGATACGTATAACTAGAGAATGTGTCAACAGGCAGAAGAAATTTAATTTCAGTCAGGTATCATTTTCAAATCCTCAGCCCCTGACCTTCGAGAAAAAGCTTGGCTATAGTGAGTGCAGAAAGCACATCTGTCATCATGCTGGGGAAAAGAAATGGGAAGCTAAAAACTAGAGCATGTCCATATTTATAGTTAGCTGTTAGTATTTTTTGCTCTGCCTTTAATAAGCTTCTGACTAAAGAAGGTTTGCAGGGTTTCCCAAATATGGTTTCTGCTCCAGCTGAAGTCAATGTGATCTCTGTACACTCTCAAAAAGCCCACGTGTTTAAGTCAAAAAATCTGCATTAATATTAATGTTGAACTGCAAAGGAATTTGAAGGCTGGAATATTTTGCAGTTTTAAGAACCTTATTTAAAGGTGTGTTTAACCAAAGAGATACCATGTTGTCATCATCAAGCAGTTTCAAAGGACACAAAGCTGTGACGATACTGGCTTCTTCCGGCCTGTGAAGAATACAGCAAATGGCAGCACCACTGTCCCAGGATACTTCCACCCTAACTGTCACTCCATACCCTGGTGGCCTCCATCAAGCCATTTCTCCTTTCTGATCCAATTTCTTTGGCTGCAGAAGGGGGATAATAATGACTAACTTACGAGTTGTTAGGTGGGAAACGGATTTATTTTATCTTATAAAACATCATTTAGCAATACTAGTGATGTAGTTAAAGCCCCAGCAAGCTTGGCAGCAGAGAAATGCAGGATGCCTTGAATTAGGAGCCTGCAAATCAAACAGATGGGACAGACTGAGGGAGGGAAAGCTGTGCTTGTCTTTCTGTGTGGTGAATAGTTGCTTTGATGAATTATTCTATACATCTATATATTTGATTTTATTTTTGTATTCATCTCACTTGGAGACAATTGCATAATTTGTGAATATGTTACATGAACAATTCACATGATAAATTTTGTACTTTTAACTGCATAAATTTTGGACCACTCTACACTGGCAGCTGATGACAGAACCTCACAGAACACCTGAGGCTGGAAAGGGCCTTTTCAGATTACCCAATCCAACTCCTGTGATCAGGCAGGGTCAGCTAGACCAGGCAGTCCAGGATTGTGTCCAGCTGGGTTTTGAATGTCTGCCCAGCTGGAGAACTTCTGAGATGCACAGCATTGCCAGCTGTAGCAATTTCACTGCAAATCTCCCAATAACTGGGCCTGCTTTGAGCAGGACTAGACACACTCCAGAGATTCCTTCCAGCCCAAGTTATTTTAAAAGCCCATGACAGCTGGGATCATAATAATGACAAGATGCCTACTGTTTTAGAAGAACTTTCCCATCAGTAAGAACATGCTTGAAATTCTGTCTTACTGACCCATGAACCTAGAGCTGGAGCTCAGGGAAAGGGAAAGCGCAGATCTACAAGCCAGGGGGCTGCAGGGGATGCTCCAGAGAGAGCTCTGGGTGGATGCCAGAACATCTGAGGCATATTGTGTCTCTTGGTGCATGGACCACCCTACAACTGGAGTTAGCATTACAGTTACAGTGGAAAGACGCTCACTAGCCAGTGTTGTAGGGCTGCTGGAAGGGTCTTCAGGGGAAATGGGGCCCCTAGAAGCACTCTGCCCTGACAAGTTCTCCGTTCAGAGTGGGCCCTGGAGGCCAGCACAAACTGTGGCTGGGCGTTCATGTCGGGGCAGGGCTCAGGGCTGAGAGGATAATAAAGCCCAGAGTTACAGCCCAGTTGTGAGAATGCCAGGAATCGACAGAGACAGCTCCTGGGAGCAACCCTGTTTCAGAAATACCTGTCCTTTTGAAGTACCTGAGCTCCAGTTCAAAGAAACATTGAAGGAAAGGCAGCAATGTGCATGATGATCTCCACCAGGTCTCCCATTAAAACACTGCTACAAGTCCTCAGTGACTAGGAAACCCACTGGCAAAATCTGAGAGAGACAAAAGTTTTCTACTGCTGACAATCTACTAGGCAATTAAACACAGAATGTTGTTTGTAATTTAAGAATTCCAAACTGACTGATCATCTTTGCCAAGGTTTCAAACATTTCTATATTATGCTTAAAAAATATGTATGCATTTCACACACAAGAATACTCTCACAGAAAAGGTCAGTACACAAGTACACACAGTGCCTACAAGTACACACATTAACGAATTAATGCTGTCTGCGGTATACAAGTCTGACCTTTGGTACATATGCTCTATAATGCCGTCTTCAATTATGTGCACACAGTTTTTCAGACATCAAGGGCTGTGTGTCTTTAAATTGCTCTTTGTGTAGCTCTATGTGTGTCACAAACACACTTTGTCCATACATTGCAGCTTGCTGCTGTATTGCTCCTTATTACTTGCCTTGTTCATTTTCTCCTCTTTGCTACTATGCAACTCAATTCATGGGCTAAGACTGAACAATATTCGACACATAAGTTAAATGTGCACAAGAAGCCTCAAGAGAAACAAATGAAACCTGCATTTAGAGTGGGAGGCAAAAAAAGGGGAGGGGGGGGCGGCGTAAAGAGGACTAAAGCATGTAAAGAAAGATAAAACTCAATGGGTCAGTAATTTCTTATGTTGCAGTAGAGTTCCTGGGCTGTTAATATCTGCCCGAGCTGATACATTCTTCTTTAGACTCCTGTCCAGAATAGCAGTGTGTCAAACAAAGGACATTCATAAGGACATTCATACACCTCCTTTAATAAGCAACTCGGACCTTTTTGTAAGTGTCAGAAGATACTGCGCTGCCAGATAAGAAGTGAAGAGGTTGTTTTATTACCATCAGCCATGGCCACTGGTACCAAAATGAAAAAGAAAATGAATTAGTTGCTCACGGCTTTTACTTCCCTTTAGGAAGTCTGAAGGGTGGGGTAAAAATCACATCAGAGCACTGCAAGATGCAAATATCCAAGTGTAGGTTCATTACTAATGTTCAAGTCCTCCAGACTAACCGAATTAGGATGACACATGTATTATAATTTTTCTAGCAGTAAAAGATTTCCAGAAAGAACCAATTCTATTCTTCTCATCTCTTCTTTCTGCCATCTCCTTTTTTTTTTTTTTTTTTTTTTTTTNTTTTTTCTTCCCTTTTCTTTTTTTTTTTTTGTCTTTTTTTTTTTTTTCATTGGAAATTTATGTCTATTGGAAACAAGAGAAAGAAGGAAAAGCAAACAAGAAGGAAACAAAGCAAAAATTGTTATTCCTGCATTTCGCAACAAAACAATGCTTTGTGGCTTTAAACAACAGACAACACAAATCAAGTTTAAAGTCCATTTTTTCCCCTTCAGTAAGGAACTGAATATAATTTTCTATCTAGTGAAAACTGAATTTCCTGATTATCTTTCATGCAGATATAATGTTTTGCATAAAGGATTTCAATCAAACAAGAGAAACAAAGCTTCAATAAGAGTTATTTCCTGACGGATCCCAAAGGCCAGTAGACTGCCTAGGAAAAGCTGCTGACCAGCAAAGTGCTCTTGTTTTTTAGCTCTCATATATCTGCAAGCCTCCTGAGTACAGTCCAAAGCAGGAAAAGTAAACTTGTAGCTCCACTTCCTCAGCAGAATGAACACAAAGCATAGGGAGAACATTGTAAACCTAACACAGAACTTAACATTATTGAAGTGTTTACTTTCTACTTGAGTATTCCCTTTTCAGAGAGGGGTAAAAATAGCCCAGCTCAGCCAACATGCTCTGCAAGCAGCAGAATAAAGCTGCCCCAGCAGGAATGCTGCTGAGCTTTGAGGGCAATTAGCCGCTGGACTCATGTACTTCAGCTGTGTTTTCTCCTGCCTTGTGGGCAGCAAAAGGATGACCAAAACAAGACTGCACCAGACTGAAACCTCGGTCCGCAGCAAGTGACTCAAAGCTGCTTGTTGACACTGGAAAGCTTCCAAGCCTCCTGGAGATACAACTTCAGAATATGGTTTTCAGGAGAAACATCACTTGTTGTTGCTCAATTAGCAGCATCATGAATACGATGGTGACTTCAACTGAAACCCAGAGCTTCAGGGTCTGCTTAGAAGAGGCTTAAGACAAGTCTCTCATTATAGTCTTTCTGACTGAGCAGGAGGCATGGTAGAGCACTACATCAACATCACCCAAACCCACTACCCCTCTTTGGGGGTCTCCTTTTTTCCTCTCAGGCAGCTGCTGTTGAATTCCCCTGACCCAATAACTGGCCATTTGGTTGACGCACCTATTTGTGGAGAAAAGCTGCAACCAGACGGACTCTAGCCTGCTGTGAGATCATCAGCTCATGACCTCCTTTGCCCCAGTGAAAACCCCAAAGCATGCTCCTGAAAAGATCCAGGTGCCTTCTCCAAGAGGAACAGCAAATCTGAGGCAATGGCTGAACTGCTTAGCTCACATGGCAGCTGTATCCATTCAACCCTCTTGCTTAATATGAGAAACAGCAACTCCGTGCGGAAGGAGAGGATTCACCAGTAATTCCTGGAACAGGCCTGAAAACAACAATCTGCTGAGTAAAATGCTGCAGCCTCCCAAGAGTTAACTAAATACATACAGGAAGCAGTGGAAACCCTTGGAGGAGTTAGCTTAGAAATTACAGTGCAAAACCCAAGCTGGGTGACAGCCAGCAGTGGAGCTAAAGGATATGTCACCACTGCCCCATGGGTCACCTACTGGCAAAATATCTTTACGCTCATGAATATGGTAAGATGAAGCCCAGGGCAGGCCTGAGGTCTTGACTGTTCCCAGATGTTACAGCAGCGGAAAAAAACATCACTAGCTTTGAAGTGTTTTCTTGACCCATAGTAGCACCTCTCGTTTTAATGTTTATTCATAGACTGAATCACTGAACAGAGAAATCATTCCCTTGAAAAACATGTTTTTTTTTTTTTTTTTGCAGCGGTTCAGGGTGGCTGGGTGGTTTGTTTCTGTTCAAAACAGAGAACTGCACTTCTGTGAAGGTTCTGAAGGGTTAACTCCGAAGAAGGATGGAAATACTGTCATCCACCTCAAAGAGCGACTGCTGTCGGTCTGGTGGCGAACCGCTGACCGCAGAGGGGCTCCTCAGGGCCGCGGGTCCCGGCCCAGCAGCGGCTGCCGCAAGGGGCGGGCGCCCCGCGGAGCGGCGCGGTGAGCGGCCGACAGGTGGCGCCATTGCACCGCCGGCCGCGCGGGGCAGCGCGGGGTTTGCGCCCCCGGCGGGCTCCATTCTGTGCTGCGGCCGTGGGGAAGAAAGATAAATCGGGAAGGTTTACGGGACAAAAATCACTTTTATAAAAAGTCCTTCTTTGCTAAACAAAGTGCCAAGCTCTCTTACAACTGTTTTGTAGAGAAAAAATGACTTCAGTCACAGCACACTTAAAATGCAGCATTTTTGACTGGCTCCAAAGATAATCCTGTCTGTGACAGTTCTGCGTTCAGACAACAGATCTTCCTTGCGCCCGAACACAGAACTTCCCCAGACGAATCAGCCTGACATGCAGGAAGGCAATCCTCAAACCTACAGCACTGACGGCTGAGTGTTGAAGTCTTGAGGCCCAGGGAGGGAAGCTTCCTGTCTCCCCAGCCACACCGAGAACCACTTCACTTTTAGGCTGACCTGAAGGCTCCAGCATTAAATGCGAGCACGGAGGCTTTTAATGCTCAGTCAGCAAATTTATCTTCTGATATGAAGGGTCTGAGAATTTGTAAAGCGCCCAGTAAGTAAGATGAGCTCCCCAGCACACACACCCCACTGTCTCTCTCTTCTTATGAGCTGTTGAAAGGCAAACTGGGTGCTTGCATCGCCTGAATTTGCATCACTTGAAATTAAGCTCAGGGCACTTATGTATGTGCCAGGTGGGGTGTGCAGGTTGGTTTTGGGGTGCAGCTAGCAGCAACTCCATTACAAAAGCACTCAGAGCTGGATTGCTGCGATGCCACAGTGCTATCAGGCTGTGAGATGGGACCAGCTCGCTCTGACGGAGCACAAACAAGAAGTACCAGTAAAACACGCATGTGGGTCATGCTGACAGCCTGTCCCACACTCCCAGTACATCTCCAGTTCAAGTGGGGAATAAACACAACACCCACCTGTGCCACAACACACCTGGCAGTGGAAAACTTCTCAGGGATACCCCTTACACTGATCCTTTTTAAAAAATAAAAAGGAAAAAAAAAAAAAAAAAAAAGGAGGTGCTATTTCAAGAGCAGTTGACACTGAGGTTTAGTGGTGATCAGCAGCTACCTCCACCCTGACCAGGAAGGGAAGAGTCTGGCTTCCAACCCGTCCAGCCACCTCCGAGCAAGCAGTAAGAGCTGGCAGTCAGGAAGCAACGAGCTTATACAGGAGCTCTCCTGACCTGCTGTCAGCAGTTAGCTGAGCCTTATAGCAGCAGGATTTACCTTTGCCAGCCTTGTTCCTAAGTCTACCAGGCTCCTTCTGATTCTGCAGGGGCTAAATCTGTAGCACAGAGCCCCGCTGCACTCCATGTGCCAAGGGCATGTCTCCACTCAGGGACACATGCACCTGTCTCCATGGCACTGCTCTGCTTCCCACTCTCCCAGTGTGAGGAATAGCAGTACTCTGCCTAAAGTCTCTTTCTTCAATTGAAAAAGCTCCCTCTCGAGCACACAGCTTGTTTCTCTCATCTCCAACATGACTGAAGCCCTTCCAGGCTGACGCAGTGCCTGCAGCCAGGAAGAACACTGTTCCTGGCACCGCGCCTTTTACAGCAAAGCAAGAGCCGGTGCCATGGGGCAGAGTTTCCAGTTCTGCATCCTCCTGGGTCCTTTCCCAGACTTAGGGAAGCTTCCTGCATACAGCAGTACAAAGAATGGTTAATTGAAGAGAGCTGTAGCACACCAAGCACATGCAGGGATTATTTCTACTCCATGGCTTCCCAATGCCACGCACATTACTTTAAGAACTCCCTGTAAACATCACAGGCCCTAAAGAAGGCACATGAGGAAATGCCCTTACAAAGCGAACCCTGAAATTTCAGCCTAGTAGAGCATCCAAGTGCACAGCAAGGCCAAGACAAACACAGCACTGCTCTCTCCTGAAAACGTACACAGTTTGGAAACCTCCGCTGTTGCCATATCCAGGACAATGATTCATCCTCCCTGCGGGGCTCTGACTTGCCTCTGCATGTTTTGCAACACTGCCCAACCTTATAACAGCGTGGCTGCACGCGGTGACTCCT
Organism: Alectura lathami; assembly: GCA_013399715.1. NCBI lineage: Eukaryota > Metazoa > Chordata > Aves > Galliformes > Megapodiidae > Alectura > Alectura lathami. The sequence goes on from VXAV01004778.1 coordinate 19,364, forward strand.
TGCAGATTTCTCAGCTTGCCTGTGAGTGAGGAGGAGGCTCAGCGATGATTTTCCTCTTTCAGCACTTGGCCTTGCTGGCCATAGACCTATTTCTCGCAATGATCGTTTCCTGCTTCCTTTATGTCTTTGTATTCATCTCCATCGTGTTTTTGACCTGCTTCATTATCTTCTGGTCCTTCAGCATCGTGGAGAAGAACATTGACGTAAAAGGGAGAGCGATTGTAATTCTCGTATCCAACAGCTCCATTGGGAGGACGTTTGCCAGGAACTTGGATAAAGCAGGTTTTAGGGTGGCTGCTGCACGCTGGCCTCCCCAAAAGGATGGGACAACTACAAAAGAAGAGTGCTCTTCGAGCATGGAGGTAGCACAGCTCCACATGACTGATGATGAGTATCAGAAGACAATGAAAACCTTCATAGAAGGCCACTTATCCCTGAAAGGTAATTTTTACAGCAAACTTGCAGATTGCACCTGATGTATGTATCAAAACAAACAAGATTGTCACCAGCAAATGAGGGAGGCAAGAATGCTTTAGGAATGGGCTATAACACTAACTGCATTGCTTTTTCTTGTGCAAAACAAAAATTTTGCTTTTTCCAGGGGAAAGAGACTACTCTGGGGGCTGTGAAAGGCCCCACTAGACCCCAGTTCCTGGAGGAAGGCAAGGTAGGCCAAGAAACAAGGGGAGAAGATCCCACCAAAGCAGAGAGGGCTGGACTCACCACGGGGAGAAAACACAGGCATGAAAAAGGGGAGCAGAGACTCGGACAGTGACCTGGGATGAAGGCGTGTGTCTGATTTTTAACCTCTTCTGGATCAAAGAAAACCTGAGGTTCCTCTTAGTTCCTTGTCTGGTGCAGGATTCATAAGAAATAGCCAGGTCAGAGCTTTGGCTGTCAGGTTGGGACTTTTAAACCTGTTGCTGTCATTTCTGTGGGAAAACAGGACTGAGAGCAGCTGCAGAGCCCTCCTGGGGCAGCACGGGGCCAGTGCCCTACCAGGAGAACATCTGTAATCACTTCAGCTGGGGAACAACCCTGGCTCTTTCTAGGTGTGGGATGAGGGGTGCTGGTGGGCAGGCTGGCTCCTGCCCTCGTTGAATTAGCTCTGCTATCTAGGAGGCTCTGTCCTCACAGCCGTAGTTTTATGCCACTTGGGAGTGACAGAAAATTGAGCTTTCGCTGTCTGGGCTGTAAGCTCACTGTGGTCACTAAGGTTACAGCTGCGGGGTTACAAGAGAAGAGACCAGCCCCCTCCTCCACCATAAACCTAGCCAAGGCATGTCTGAGCAGTGGAGCTGTCTCTCTGCTTCCCCATACTGCCTCCTTCCTTTTCCACCTTCTCCACCCCTCTCCTCACTCTTCTCACTGCAGTCTCTCTGAGGTTCCCTTTACAAACTCCCCAAGACGGTTTCTCTGCCCACTAACACTGAGCCGAAATCTCCGAGAACATCCACCTCTCACAATGAGAAATAACAAGACCCTTTGCATTGCTGCCAGCACTGAAGCTTTCTTTGTGCTCCCAGGCTCTGTACGGGAAGGACATGCTGGAAGTCAGAGCACACACCACGAAGCCTCCCGTACTGCAGACACCACGCCAGAGACACGGTAGGGAACCCTGGCCAATGCCCTCAGTCAGCTGCAGCTGGTGGTGACCCAAAGGCTCAGGTCATCTCCCACTGCTCTTCTCAGAAGAATCCAGCAGACCAGAAGTGCCTGTGGTCAGATACTGTAAAATTATTTTGGTAAAATTTGCCTTCATGGACAAGGCCTAAAAGCTCACGAAGCTGAGCATCAGCATACTCCTGCTCAGGAAGCCAGCAGTGGAGACTTTCTTAACCAGTATAGCTCCGTGGGAGCTGGTGATTTCTGTGGGCCTGTACTGTTTTAACTACGTGAGCATCTGGCCCGGTGATATCTTTTTTTAATTTGGGTTACTTCGGTCATGGTGCTGATTAAAAAAGGCTTTTGCAAGTTTCTTTTTTTTTTTTTTTTTTTTTTAAAGGGGATCTCTATCATAGAATCAATGAGGTTTTACATTTAGGATCTCCTGCACAGTATTCACTTCATAGATGTGGATGTATTAAAATATATTTCCCATGCACTGACCCAATTGCATAGCACATCAAAGCACTGTGTCAGGTATTCAAGGAATGAAAGAAACCCACAAACGCACACAACTTCAAACTTTTCTTAGTTTTCCTTGTTAACTGTTTCAAGTGAGTGCTGGTATTTATTTTGGAAGATTTACTGTAATTTTTTTGGCATGGGTTAGATGGATATGATCACCTGCCAGCACCTGACTTGGTAAAACAATTAAAACCAAATCAGAAGACTGCATTGGTAGGTCCCCACAGAGGAGAATATTGCAGGGACAAGACAGGCCAGAACAATTATGCAACCTCCTCCTTTTAAAGACTTCTCTTACACGCTTTATGTGTATGCAAGTATTGGTTTCCAAAGAAAGGAACAGTCATATTTGGCTTCGTAATACATTTGTTTAAAAGAACTTGTCCCCATGGGAAATCTTTGCCACTGTAACTTTGCTGGTGTAAATAAAAAGACAGGTGTTTGATATAAATTCAGCTTGTGAAATGCAAAATGTGTCACTTCCAAAGTGACACGTGGAGAGAGAAACCCCTAGTCACTCTTCCTCCTAGAATTAAAGGCTAATAGCAACTGAAATCATCTGTTATCCTCATACAGGCCCACAGATTTAAATTTCCACTAAGCTAACACCTTTATCTTGAGGTTGCAGTACAAATGATTAAGGTGCTATTAGGTGTAAAGAGATTGTAACATTCTCATACAGAGAAATGCAAGCCAGCGCCCTTTCAGATTGATTATATGTTCTGTGATAGCTTAAGTTGGTTCATAAGAAGTCTTGTGTTCTTCTGGCTTTTTAACCTTCAGTGCCTTTAGATCAAATGTTTAACATTTTCATGACTGGGACATCAAAGAGATAGGGGGAAAAAGGGGAGAAAATGAGTCTTAATTGCTCACCTCTGGGAGCTGGGCTTGTACTATCCAATATTGCGAGAGCTCTTGGCATCGCATCCAAGTGCTCTGGGATTGAGCTGCTTGAGAAATCTCTGCACCGTGTTGCTCTTTGGGCACGTTGCCTGGAAATGCTGGCAATTGCTTCACAGCTTTCAGGATTGACTGCAGAGAGGGTGGGGCAGGACAAGGAGGAAAAAATGTGGAGATGAGCAAGGCCCAACAGATGGCAACCTGACCGACTCAGGAAGAGTTCAGAGAGCCAGAGCACTGGGCTGATTAATTGCTGTAGTCTCAGTTGCTGCAGTACCTTGGGGTTCAGCAATCACACGCACAAGCACAACAGATACCAGGCTAAGTGAAATTAGTATTTACTGCACCATGCCCAAAGAGCGACTGCCTTGAGCTTTGCCAAAAAACTATCAAGTGTCCCTGCCCTGCCAGCCTGAATGGAGTTCGGCTCCCCACATTAAAGTGCTGGGTGAGAGAGACTGGAGAAACTGCTGTTTCACAGCCTACCCATGTGTCAGAGATTGTTGAACTGTTTTTATTTTTTTTTTTCAATCAGCTACACTGAAAACACTTCTGCTCTCTTGGAAGATCCCATCTCCTCCTTTTGGTGTCTGACCTCCCTCATGACATCCTGTGCTCCAGGCTGCGCTCTGCCAGCCTTTGTAACACCTGCAGGTCTGTGGATGGCCACTGAAGAGCACAGAGCAGCCATCACGGCCGAGCATTCAGGGGACTGACTTCCCTTGCTGCTATCCTTACTTCAGGGACTGCTCAAAGTTGGTTTCCCACTGCCCTGCCACATTTTTCCCCATTCTGTTTCTCTCCTGTTCCTCATAGTGTTTCACATGGTGTTACCAACCATCCTAGTTCTTTCCATCTACTTTCCCTTTCCTTGTTTTTCTTCCATTCTTCTGTAATGCGTCAGTTTTCTGCCGGGGAGGCGACTTCTGATGTGAGCAGTGTCTCTGGCTGCACAGTACAGCCTTCCCCTGATCATTCAGATCTCTGCTATGCTGAAGCTGCTTGCAGCAGCCCTGCCAACTTTCACGGGGCCAAGCTTTCATTTCTTGTACCTGAATCTCAGCTACAGCATGACCACTGTCAGGTTCTTTGGTACTTTATCAGGTTCCCTCTGTTCTTGTCTGTTAAATAGGAAGGTCGATACCCTTTTCACAAGTAGAGAAATAACACACAAAGTAATGACATTGATTCCTACCTAGCCTTAGGTCCCGTATCTGAAAGACTATCTCTCACCCTGCGCTTCACCACAGTGTTTTAGGTCAGCAGGCAGTGTTTGTGCTCAGAGCTTCAGTCTGAGGACTCCAAAGGGCCTGGAGGGAGCGCCCCATGTGGACAGCCAGACTGGTGGGAGATGGACTGTCATCCTTGGCCATCTGTTCTCATCCCCAAGATGCTGCTGGCAGAGGCTCTTAAGACCTTTTCCTAAGTCAGTCCAGGCAAGATCACCTGGATCATTTAATCAATTTAAATAGACAGGTTTAGTTAATCCAGGTGATCACTGTTTTCTGTGCATCAGGGACACTCATGCATTCTCTTCTTTAAGTAGATGTGAGGGCATAACACCATCATTGGCAAGTACAGCTAATCGTGGACACGGAAGGGTGGCTACAGCTGCAGTCACTTGCTCAGTGCTGTGGACTGAGACTGTCAGAACTATACAGAGCGCTGAAGTATTGAGGCTTTTAGTAGTCCCATGGCCTCTTGGACAGCCTCCACCTCTCCTAAAGGACAAGCTGGTTTTGCAGTTCTGTTCTGCAGTAGATGGCAGTGATAGATGCTCTCCTGGTACCTTCATTTGCCTTGCACCTCTCCCTCAGCATCCACCTGCTTTGGTTAGCCATGCATCTTAGTCCATGGAGGCTCTCCCATGCTGAAAGGCCAACAAAGTTACAGCCCACATTGTGTCTGAATGGGAGGCAGACATTTGAACTCCTCCTGTGTGTGGTGGAAGCACTGCACAAAGCCTTTCACTTCCTAAGGATAGCAGTGCAGATTAGATGATGTGATTAGAAGGTAACCCTTCTCCACTCACTTTTCTACGCTACACTTACCTCAAGAAAAAGGCTAGGCTGTACAGTCATTCCTAAACTCAGAGGGAAAGCTGAGCTTTCTTTTGCAACAGCAGAGCATGGAACAAGCCAGGGAGACGCACAACAACCTGTCAACAGATCGAACAGGTGTGATAATCACTGTCTGCAATAAACACAAGGGAGTGAGAATTATGAATGAATAAGGCAAATGAAATAAAATACTCATGTAATTTTAAAGAGTATTGCATTATTTAACTTCACTCAGCTACTACAACTGCAGGCCACCTTGGATAAATCAGGCTATTTTCAAGGCTGCAAGTGACTATGCTTGGAGCTATGAGTCGAATGATTAATTTTTGTAGCTATGTTTTTGTATCTTTAATGTGGGTTATTCAGAAGTCTCTGAAAAACTGGTTTGCAATGCACTGCCTTCCTGTCTCTTGGGGATTTATCAAAACTAGAGAAGCACTTCAAAACAGCAACAGTCAGGACCATGCCAGTACCTACCCAAACAGCAAAAGCAGATCTCATTCTGAAGCTGTAGGTTGGGAGGAGATTTGAATGGGTGGATAATGGTAGGACAAGGGGGAATGGGCTAAAACTGAAAGAGGGGAGGTTTAGGTTGGACATCAGGAAGAAATTGTTCCCTGAGAGAGTGGTGAGGTGCTGGCACAGGCTGCCCAGAGAAGCTGTGGCTGCCCCATCCCTGGCTGTGTTCAAGGCCAGGCTGGATGGGTTCCTGGGCAGTTTGATCTCGTGAGCTAGTGGCTGGCAGCGCTGCCCACGGCAGAGGGGTTGGAACTAGATAATCTCTGAGGTCCCTTCCAACCCAAGCCATTCTATGATTCTATGAATCTATGATTTTAGGATGAAAGGGAGAATAAGATCTCTAAGATAGGAATCTATGCATCATCTATACTTGGTTTATTGTTTTCCTCCAAAAAGAAGCTATACATCAACACACCTATGGATGTTTTATGGGAGATCAGTTTTCCCTTCCCTCAAGTGCTTTTGTTATTCTCTTGTTTCAACAGACAACTTCTCTGCCAAGCACCCTGGACATACACATAAAAAAACATGATTAAAGAGTTGCACACTCCAGAAATGCTACAGCAACACTTCTCCGCCAGCCCCATCCCTCGTTTATCGCCAGTGGGCAGTCTGAAACCTCCGTGCCCCACACCACATTGCTGCTGCCGACACCCTTGCCTGCTGCTGCCAGACCGGGCTGCAGGGCTGTGCACTGGACGGGGTTGGCATCTGAGACCAGTGCAGAGTCCACAGGACTCCACGTGATCACAGGCTCTAATCCTGGCATGGGTCGGGCTGGTCAGCTAGCTGACCTGTGTCTTATAGGCTAGAGAACTTCATCAACATTTCAGAAGAACAAAGCAGGCCGCCAGCCACGCGGAAACCCATGGGCAGGGGCAGCAGGAGCCGAGCCGTGAACAGCGGCTGCGGTTTGCTGTAAAAGGCAGCAGGTACCCGTGAGCCCCACTGTGCACATCAGCGCTTTGTTTATCTCCTGCTGGATGGAGGGCTTATGTTTGCAAGCCAAGATCTTTAAGCAATAATTAAAAATGCATATTTGGCTGCTCTATTTTCGAAGTGGGTTGTTTTATTTGCATGCATTCAGAGCATGCTGCCATGTTCACCACTATTACCAGCCACGTGTATATACTATGGAAAGAGATTGACGTAGAAGAGCCATATGCTGCCATCACTTTTTTTTTTTTTTTTTTAAATAAGTTTTCTTCCAAATCTTATGTTTGCAGATGACAGGAACAAAAATATATTATTTCAACAAAACACAGCCAAACAAACTCAGGTAGCTGGATGCTCATGTAATACTGGCTCCTAAGTTCTGCCAGAAGCCTCCTTTAGCATCCTAAAGCGGCACCCTACTCACTCTGCCCTCCTAGCTCATGAATTATACTCGCATCATGTAAGTTTATTTTACAATAAACCCCAGACAAGGGTTCAATTTCCAAGCTTTGTCAATCGTTAAGCCATACAAGGCTGAAGAATATTTTTAAAAATCACCAGAAAGATGTCCATATTTATGAAATGTCCTTGAAACAAACAAATGACATTTTCATGCGTTTGCAGTGGTAGGATTAGAGATGCAAGGTAAAATAAAAGCAAAATTATCTAGGAAACTATTCCTCATCTGTGCATGATGCTAAACTAACCTCTGGTCCTGTAAGTTGCTGGAAATGTTCACGGCTGTAACGTAACCTTTATGCTAATGTAAAAGTGTCCCAAACTAGGGCTTAACTTTGCACCAGTTTAGAAACAGAACATTGTCTTCCATTAACCAGAGCTGGACAGCTTCCAACAAGACAAATGTTTTGGAAAGCCACCAGGATTAGAGCTCAAAGAGTTCTACAGTTCTATTTCTCCCTTAGAAATAATGCAGTTTATCAGAAAGAGTATTTGGAGTGTGGATGTCTGCATCTGCATATATTTTTGGTCTACACTCATTCCAAGCCTTCTGGAAAATTTTCCAGAGGAGGACAGTTTAAACAGGGAAATGAAAAATTACCTGGAACTCTGTTTCCGCATACATCCTAGAACTGCTCAGACTTGATTTAAATTATGTAGTAAGACTAAAAATGTATAAAAATTGAATGCTTCTGTATATGATAAATAAATACTTCCTCAATGCACACAAACCAGTCATCTATTTTATTACAGAGCTTCTGAGTAGATTGTTTTAAGCCTCTTCTCTTGAAACTCTCTATACAACTGGTAAACTGTCTTTGTAATACTTAGTATGCTACAAACTCCCAGGTAACACAAAAGAATTGCTGTGGAAATTTTGGTCAGAAAAGGTGGGCAACTACTTCAGAGTTCACCTTGCTGCAGCATGGAGGACTTGGCTGGGCCCACAGTCAGCTCAGCCCCAGCAGCTTTGCAGTGGCACTGAACTGTGATACCAAAGTTCTAAAGATCCCAGCACAGAGCCAATTTCACCCCAGGTAGATTGATTTAGTGATATTGTCTTCAAAGGAATTGCACCAGCTTAGACCAGCAGCACTCTGCCACCAAAGGTTGAAATCAACCTGTTTTTCACAGAATCACAGAATGGTTTGGGCTGGAAGGGACCTTAAAGATCATCTAGGTCCAAGCCCCCTGCCATGGGCACGGACGCCTCCCCCCAGACCAGGTTGCTCAGAGCCCCATCCAGCCTGGCCTTGAACACTGCCAGGGAGGGGGCATCCACAGCCTCTCTGGGCAACCTGTGCCACTCTCACAGGAAAGAATTTCTTCCTGATATCTGGCCTAAATCTCCCCTCTTCCAGTTTGTGGCCATTTCCCCTTGTCCTGTCGCTATCCGCCCTTCTGAAGAGTCCCTCCCCAGCTCTCCTGCGGGACCCCTTCAGGTACTGGAAGGCCGGTATCAGGTCCCCCCGGAGCCTTGTCTTCCCCAGGCTGAACAACCCCAACTCTATCAGCCTGCCTTCGTAGGGGAGGTGCTCCAGCCCTCTGATCAGCTTCGTGGCCCTCCTCTGGGCCCCCTCCAATAGCTCGACGTCCTTCTTGTGTGGGGGCCCCAGAACTGGACGCAGCACTCCAGGTGGGGTCTCATGAGAGCAGAGCAGAGGGGCAGGATCCCCTCCCTCGCCCTGCTGGTCACGCTTCTCTTGATGCACCCCAGGGTGTGGTTGGCCTTCTAGGCTGCAAGCGCACATTATCGGCTCATGTTGGGTTTTTGACTGTCCATGTCGCCAACAAAGATGTCAAACAGCACTGGTCCCAGTATTGATCCCTGAGGGACACCACTTGTCACCGGTCTCCATTTCGACATTGAGCCATTGACCACAACTCTCTCAGTGCGACCCTCCTGCCAGTTCCTTATCCAGCGAGTGGTCTGTCCATCAAAACCCTGCTTTTCCAATTTAGCGACCAGGATGTCATGACGGACAGTGTCAAACGCTTTGCACAAGTCCAGATAGATGACATCGGTTGCTCTTCCCTTACCCACTGATGCAGTTTCTTCATCATAAAAGGCCACCAAATTTGTCAGGCATGATTTGCCCTTGGTGAAGCCATGCTGGTTGCCACCAGTCACCTCATCTTCATTTTCCACGTACCTTAGTAGATCCTTCAGGTGGATCTGCTCCATGAGAGCAGGTTTATTGAATTATAAATGCATATGGTGAAAACCTTGTGGGCTTGTTGCTTTATTGTAGTTAGTCGACTGATTTGTTATGAAAAAATTGTCCATGAACAGAGCCTTCTTCCTGTTCTTGGGCAGTTTGTCCTGGTTTCTGGGACCGCATTTATTACCCAGAAGAATTCGCTACCTCGGTTTGGTCAAGCATATTGAAACCTATGAGCTGTCTGAAGTCTGTTTTTTGAGACATGAAATTATCCTGCCAGATAGCTACACCAGGTAGCACCCATTTCTAAACTCAGACTAGGGGAAGTTCACTTTTTAAAACAATAGACTGATGAATAACAAACAGTTATTTTCAATAATGAATAATAATAGTTACATACCCCCCTCATATCCATTTGGTATTCAAATTGCCCTTTTACTGTAAAAGTGCCTGTTCCCCATTAGAGCCTTGTTTTCCCATTTTAAGCAGTTGTCATCAAATTAGTTGACATGTAATTGACATAAAGCTAAAGCTCCAGTCAGGTCACATGTCCTCCATTCCTTCCTTCTAGCCACCTTTTTTGGTATTTGCATGTATTGAAAATGCATTTTCCCGCTTTTCTTGCTACCTGAGGCTCACACAGAATCGAGAAAGCTTTTAGTCCTCATCAGAAATTCGAATTTTCATCCCGCTTTCAATTTATGGAGACCACATTTTCCAATGAGTAAACACTGATGGAAAATTCCCAATCAGTTCCAATAACCACACATACAGTGGTGACTGATTTACCACCTCACAGACTGCAAAGGGAGGGACAATTCCCTTCTTCTTCATTCCTTCAAGAACATCAAGCTTCAATGTTATTTATAAAAAGTCTGGAAAATGAAAATGGGGCCAGACAGATAAGTGACATCCTTTTTTTAAAAAGAAAAAACAAAACAAATGACCCCAAAGTCCCCAGATGTTTGGATGCTGGAAAGAGAGGTGGCAAGAGGGATGCTTCTTTCATCCACTTGCTCTCTGCACTTCTTTTTAGACCTCTTGCACAGATATTTTATTCATGCTCCCAGCTCTGGGGCGCAGGTTGTGTCTGCGTCAATCACATGGAGCCATGCTGTCTGATGTAAAACAAGGCAATGCAGCTAAAATATGGGAGCAGGTAAAATAAGACAAAGTCTTAATGCAGTTTTCTGAGAAAAGCACTGAAGCAGAGAGGACTGGGGACAAGGCACGTCTTAGTGCCCACTCCCAGAGGGATGCACCATGCACCACAGCTAGCCCAAGTGCAATTAAAATACATCTGGCACTGCCCTTTGTCAATCAGATACAATAAACGAGATACAGTAAATATCTGATACATGAAAATGATGTGACGAGTTGAACAGCAGAACAGGCAGTTCAATCCAGGATGGATGTGAATCAAAGGTGTTCAGCTTTTCTGGGCCAGCATTACAGGTATGGACAGATAACAGGAGACCAGCACACGCTCTGTTCCAGCTTTTAGGATCTTTACAGCTGTCAGCAAATATGGCATAGAGAAGACCAATTCTTGGCGCAAAAATTTATCCAGAGATTTCTTTGGGCTCTTCTAAGGACACAAAGACAATACATTCCTCAAAACCTTATTCCAGCTCTCTCTTTCTCTGAAGGAAGACAGATCACCTCTTTCCTCAGCTATCCAAGCAGCAATCACCCCTTCCCTAACACACACTGTCTGGAGACAACTTTGAGCAGCCACCAGGTTTAAAGGAAATGTGCTCCCTTAAGTAGGCACTACATTTCTATGGGTCAGAGCCCTTTGGTACACTATACGGAAGCTAGGTAAGCAAAAAAGTCTTTTCTCAAAGATTCTTTACTCTGCCACAGACTAACAGGGCCTGATGCTATTCATTTGCCCTGTAAAGTAGAAAACTTTGAATCCTGAATTTTTCCCTGGATGACATTTGGATGCATACCATTATGAAGGGAGTAAGCACCTTTAAAGGAACAAGACCCACCAAGCGATGTTCCGAATAAATGCCGTTTGATTTTTCCTTGAGTGTTTTTCGGAAAGTACTTTATTTGCTTTGATTGTAAAAAGATAAACATATATATATATAGATATATGTTTAGCTGGTCACAAAACTGATTTGACCTTGTACAAATCGTCTGACATCACTGCGTGTTGCTGAACCTTTTGAAGCCCATTATGTTGTCACATGGTGTAGCTTTCTCTTAGTTATTCTGTATGGCCTCTCTATATAACTGACAGACATTTCCAAGGCTTTCATAAAAATAACTTCAACCAACTAGTAGAAAAAAATAAGGATGGTGAATTCCAGTGGAATACACAGTAACAAATTCCAATGGGCACAGGAAGGAATAGCTGTCTTTTGACCAGCTCTGTTTCTAATAAGTCTTGCAAAATACAGCCACCCTCATCCCTGGTATGGATGAGTGCCATAGAGCTCAATACATTCAGGTTTTTAATTAGGAGTAATTGAAAGTGGCAATATTTCATCTGTACCCATGAAGTCTTCAGAGAAATGTCATGATGTAATTGAAGAATGAGCTGCCTAAGTAAGCTTAGCTCATACCCTGTTAGCTCATACCCTGTTCATTTGGCAGGCATGTATGGGCTGATGAAGAAGCCGTCAATCCTGATATGGGAAGAAGAGGAAGCAGACACACGCAGGTTACCCGAGAGAAAAGCCTCTCATATATGGAAGAAAGTTTTCAAAGCTCCAGGTAGGAATCACTTCTAACAGTCAAGTATAACTTCATGCACTGCATTTCAACAGCAATGTCCAGATGTGGGGGAAAGCGTCTTTAAAATGTTTTACCAAGTTAGTTTATTTGGTTTTATTTTTCCTTAACATCTTTTTAAAAATATTTTTAACATGTCACCAAGTGCTCAATACCTTCTGAAACAAAGTCCTTTTTTCATGGCCAGCATGGGGTGGGGGGGTCCAGCATCCGTGGCCACCCTGCCACCCCCCTGCTGCTGGCTACCATTGCTCTGTTCACATTTGAAGGGCACTATGCTCACTCGCACAGCGTGGATGGAGCACAGCACGAGCAGCCATTCCCCCACCCAAGCTCTCCTGCTGTGCCCACAGCCCCCATGCAAAGGGCACTGCTGTAAAAGTGGGATAGAGGAGTGGAGACTCTGTGGTTTGCTCTGGTATCCAAAGCCCAGAAAGGCTGAAGATGATTCTCAGGATGGATGATATTTGGACAGATATTTCCCTTTGCTGTTGAGCTAGTAGTTGAAACTGCAGCACTTTTCTGTTTGCAGCCCTCTGTGTCGCAGTCCTCTTTTGCCCACTGAACTGTGCTCTGACTTTCCTGAAGAGAGTTCTGCAGCCCTTTGTGCTCCTGAGTCCAAAAACTGAGAGGTGAGACAAGAACACTCATGGCTTAGTTACATACACCTGACAGAGCCAACCAGCATCTCCTGCAAGGCCATCTTACCCCTGCTGGGACAGGGGAGGGCCAGAGACACAGCCTGGGGCAGCCTCCTGTGCCTCCAGCATTCTGACACCTGAAGGATGCTTCCTTTCTGTGCTGATCTGGCTCCAAGGTGTCCAGCCTGGGGCACAGCCACGTGCTACCAGCCACTTGGCAAAGCCAAGCCAGACTGTTTGAGCCAGAGCGTTAGCTGCTCTCTGGTATCTTGCTAGAATTTACAATTTTAGAATTTTCAAAAGTGCAAACCCAAAATATTCTGCAGCCTGATCATTGCCGGATCACCCTACCCCCATTCCTGTGTTCTCTCTGCAGCTCTAATGGCTCAAGTTACACATACCTACGAGTACAGGTGAAATAGTGTATTCTTCAATGTCCTCAGCTGAGAAAAGCACCCAAAGCCTGCTGTGATTCACCCTACTTATTGATCCAGGCTTTAGGACAGAGGAAGGGAAAAGGAAAATGAAAAAAAAAAAAAAAAAAAAAAAAA
>VXAV01004780.1:14419-40209 GCA_013399715.1 Alectura lathami
AAATATAACCATAGACTCCTTGAACTGAAAAGCTGGGTAGCTTTGATTTGAAAAACAAGCATTTTGGCCACATCAGTTTGAAACAGAATATAATGCTAATATATACTTGTAACATATTGATGAAAACGTGATGCAAATTATTGGTATTGACAATAATTATAAAATGCTTTTAGGTATTAATATGAAAAGAAAAACGTGGGGGTAATTTTTTGGAACTTCCCACAATTGTGTCTCTTGATACCATCCCACTTCATTCTGCCCGGAGATGTCAGAAGATAAACAAGTTACAAGATGAAACCTCAACCGAAACAACTACTTCGATGCTAGCAAGAAATAAGTGCATGCTGCCAATAAAGGCAACATGAATTAATGGGACTCCAGGAAAACTTAATCTAATTTGACAGTCAGCGAAGTGGTTATTGATATTTTGGGTAGAAATTAACACTTCAGGATGGTTTTAAATTTGGGCTATAAATATACCTGTACCTATATTCTACAGAGTAGCTGCTTGCTGTTTCATAGTCATAAAAAGGCAGCGTGGATCACCGTGCAGTCAGCAGCCTCCTTGAATAAAGATGCCCTGCAACATACCAGCAAGGGAAGCTGATTGATGCTGAAGTGGCTTACTGCTGTGAAACAGTCAGCAATGAATTTCTCCTTCCTCCGTCTGACAAACTACTCTGAGAACTAAGAAGTTCTGGGCAACTGTGAACCCTGTGCTGGAAAAGACAATGTGAAACCCAGGTAAAGGGCTTGGGCAAAGCCTGGCACCCTGTAGACTGAAAGCAAGAGATTTGTTTGCATAAAGGGTAACTTTATCAAAGCCTCAGTGCCGGCATACTGTTCACAAAGGTTAGGAGAATGATGGATAACATCGTGGTCAGCTTGATTCAAACGGAGCTTAAATGAACTGCTGGCCTTGCTGCCTGACTGTGGGACCAGTTCTGTGCACTGGTGTGTGCTGGGGTACGAGCCAGAGGCCAGATGATGGTTTCTCACTAACTCTGTCTAGACAGGAGCACCGAACTGTGTTGCTGTCCTTAACTCCTCTCTTTGGTTAAATCAGTGACAGAGGAGGATTGAATCTATTTAATTCCAGATAACATAGCTTTCAAGTCTAAATTCAGAAATTCTTCCAATTATGTAAAATAGACAATAGATAGCAGAGTCACCAGGAGATATTCATAACCCTTTGGGGAGTTATGAAGCATAAGTAAAAGACGTGGCTGTCTAAGCTATATAATCTTTCTTATTACAGAGGGGTAAATGTGAAGAACAGGCCTTTTTGGAGATAAATCTCCAGCACGAGTTTTCCAAAAGCATAGAAGTTCAACTCAAGCTGTGCAAGAAGCACAGCCATATAACAGTTGATGTCCAAAACCAGAAATATTCATTTTTGCTGTTGTGGAATAAAAACTGCCATCCACAGCAGCTAGATTTTCTAAGGAAGTCCAACCCACAGAGAGCGAACACTTCAAGCTTCTAACTCTAGGACAAAGTTTTCTTTGCATTAGAACATAGCTCAGATACTCATTATACCTTTTTTCCCCCATATCAATATAGAAGAAATCATGTATGACTCCTTCACAGATAAAGAGGGTTGTTATTATATGTTTATATATCAGTAATCCCAATGAATTTCTGTAAGTAGTTGTAAATTCTCTCAAGCCTAAGCTTTTCCATTTAAGCTGATGTATGGCTGTATGGCAAGAAGACAGAGAACAGGTTTTCTTGTGAATACAGCTCAAAACACAATACAATAAAGGAAATGCTAATACAGATTAAACTGTCAAGGCATTTGTATGTGTCTGGAGAGGTGCTATTAAACAGCTCTAATTTAAAGACAGAAGGTGAAATGCTGTTTGGAAAATCAAATTGTTATTTTCACTGAGAATTCAATTGTAAGTTTCAGGAAACCCAGTAATTTAACATACATATGTTTCAAAAATATTCATTTATAAGAATTTTTACAAGATCTATTTGAGAATAAGAAGAAGATGAGAGAAAATACAGGAGAAAAACAAAAAGCAGACACACAGACACGGGGGAAAAGGAGATAAAAGAGTTATAAGAAAACAGAGAGATGAAAAACAAAAAGAAACAATACCTTATGCAATCCATTATTATTATTCTGCATTACTCTACACAATGCACACTCTAAGCACATACATAAAAGAAAGGATTTCACCAAAAGTGGGCCTTCCAGATTACCAACATTTTCATCATAAATTATTAAACTGGATTTCAAGAAAAGGGGGGAAAAAAGCACTAACGGTTCAGTTAAATATTCAGGATTTCTACTTCCATTTCCCCTCTGACCTTTCTGCCTGAGGTGAATGCTGAAAACCACTGCATGCCAAGGGTTCCCTCCCTGTTGTGCTCCCACCACTGCAGCCTGTGGAGCTGGCAGGGCACATCATGTACAACCCCCACACAAACTAACTTTTAGAAAAAAATGTTCTGAGTCCTGGACAGCAATTCACTCTGCCCTCTTCCCCGCACCATCTGACACTGTAGGAGCAAAATCTCATTAGGATCTCTCACTTTAGGTCAAATGTATCCTACATACTTCAGTTCAGCTCAACTCGGAAGCGTTTGTTCTTGGTGACAAGTGACTCTCTCCACCTACTGCTCTCTTGCAGCTCAAGGTCAGGCCACAGAATTTGGCCCACGCACTGCTCTGAGATAGATTTGAAGCAGTTACATCCATTTGGTTCTGCCTTAAGCCTCAATATAGTGTGCCTGGATTCTAGTTTGCATTCAGATTAAAAAAAAAAAAAAAAAAAGAGAGAATTTTCATCTCCAGATTCTAGATGTAACCTAATCTTCAACCGTCATCTTTTCCCCTTGTCCCCACTAGCTGTGCTAAATATTTAAGCCATTGTTCTTGGCAGATCAGTTCATGTCCCCAAAAAATGCACCTGACTTTGCGTGAGGCGGTGAGTAGATCAGTTATTCACAATTGGCAGAGCAGATGCCACACAAGCTGACTGTAAACAAACGTCCTTGGCATCTGCTAAGACCGTCCTTGCAGCAAGGACATTCTTAACTCTGGGAGTTCAATAAGAATAATAGCGCAAATAGTTCATGTTGGCAGGATGAAAAATCTTGGACTTTTGGGCTACCATGGAGTGCTGGGTCCCTAAGGCTCACAAAAACAAGCTTGTAAGTCTTACATTGAGACCTTATTTCTCTCCTACCTAGAGCAGGGACATTTTTAAATCAATACTTGATGACCCTCCATCAGATGACCAACTTGATGCCTGTGGTGGCATGGAATCTCGTGCTATTAGCTACCAAATGTGCTAATTAAGCATAGTCTCACAACATCACTGTCTGGAGGATCTGCAGCAAATTTTTAGGTTAATTTTTGATGTGCTGTTAAAAGTAATGTCTGTGTTCAAGAATGTACGCATGTAACTTCCCTGATTTTTAGTGGGACCACTGAACTTAGTGGGACTACATTAAGTATATACATTTGATTCTTCACATTAAACACCTGCAAGAGTTCTTTGCTGCTCCCTTTAAAAAAAAAAAAAAAAAGTTGTCTTTATTTTAAACTTTCAATTTTTTTTTTATTCTAACAATATTGAACAATTTCTATTGTGGTAATTTTTTTCACTTAGCTCTTAGAAAAATTATTTAACACTGAAAGACATCTACCACTGCACTGCTAAAAGAGGTAACATACAATGTTCGTGCATGATAGATAATTAATTACACTTTAGATTTACTACATACACACTATAGCAGTTTGGTGAGCAGGATTTTACACCTATACAAAATAATCAATATGGTTCCACTTCTATTTGAATACGTGCAAGGAGTCAGCAGAAGTTTACCCACTCCCCTCCCCAGTAAATGTTCTCATAAGTAATGACTGTACCTTTCATGCATGTAGCTGACTCCAAGTAACAACTGTATAAACCAGTTTATTATCTGCCTTTGCGTGAATATTTTCCCAGATTCTTTGTACTCTTGAATTTTAAAGTCTAGATCTCCACCCTGAAAAACATCACAACATATTTGTACATTTAAAGCAAGTTTTTAAAATATCTCCTCCTTCATGAAAACACAGGACTCCATTTTCTTACCACTTTAGGCTCCACAGTACAGTCAGTAAAATTAACACTTGCACATGAATTCTGAACCCTCACAGCACCAAAAGCATACAGAACTGAGGACTGAAATGAGATCAAGCAGTCTGGCTGCACAGAGAAAGTAGGTCAGGTCTCTCTCAGTGTTACACAAAATCACTGAAGTTTTCAACCCTTCTCACTTCATGTCACCCAATTTTAGACATGTCCATCCAAGCGGATCACCTCCAAATGCCTTTACAGGTAACACAAAGGAACGGGCACTGGTACAGTGCAATTACCTCTGCCACCTTGGTGTTTGCCTTCGCAAGGTACAGCAAGCAGTGCCAAACCAGAATGGACACACAGAAAAAGACTACTTGAAAACTATAAAGGCAGATGTTTGAAAAAGCCAGTTGAACAACTGCATGATGAAAGAGGCTTTTGATGAGACCTAAATGAAAACAATTTATTTTGCTAAAAAAGAGAGGGATGGTTGTCAGCTGGTTGTTTATCCAGTTTATAAAACAAATGGATTGTGCTTACAAGAATGCACATTAGTGGCAAGCACTGTCTTGAGGTAACTAATCCTGAAGAAAAGGGACTGTGAGTCTTATATTCTAGTGATTAATTACCTTACATCAGGACAACTTATTCAGCATAAATCATTACTCTGCATTATACATTCTGCATAAAATCAGAAGGTATAATGTGATGTATATGTGCCACACACCAGAAAATAGTTTAACTTGTACCAAGTGTATAGAAAACAGACCACTGGTTACCCTGATTTATGTAATTTCCCATCATTAATCCTTCCCTGTGCTGTCGACTCTCAAAATATTACAGTCTCCTCCACATTCCTTGTTCTTCTGCTCCCAAAACCACACAAGCATCACTTGTGCTTCACACTTACGCTACAGAATACGCAGGCTCTGTCCTTGCACATCCATACATTTCCACTTGGACATGAGTTTACAGTAATTTCTGTGGTTCTTATGGCTCTAAAAGTTGCAATACTCGAAAGTGACTATGTTAAAAGAAAATAAAGAAAATGTGTTTTCTCATATATCAAAATGTGTTCCCCAACAATGCCCTGCAATTTCTATATTGAAATGTCTAGATCAGCTTGTTCACTAGGGAAAGGAAGATGGCTTCAACTCTCCATCTGCCTCCCTGCTGCAGCCCAGAGAGAAGCTCTTCTGGGAACCTGGAGCTCTAAGCAGCTGCTCCCCTTTTGCAGCTCCAAATGTTCAACAGCTTTCCCCTGGCTGCTCACGGGGGAGCAGATGAAGGGAAGAAAAGGTATTGCCGGGCACCCTGCTGCATGGCAACCAGATGGGCTGTGTCTGAGCCTGCACACACCTCAAAAGCAGTGACTCACCTACTCCAGATGGCTGCCCCAGACCATGGCAAGCCAATAGCAGCTGCAGTCCAAGACTTGGGGGCTGCTCCAATCCGTGCCAGCTGGCTACTGTCCCCAAGGGACTATCCAGGTAAGGACAGCTGGAGTGCAGCAGGCTCTGATCACCATTTCTCACTGTCCCAATGTGTCCTCTCCCACAATCATGCATTGACGTGGAAAAAGCAAAGAAACATAGGACCTAGAAAGTCTTTCAGATGGTCTAAGAACAAAAGCAGTCGAATAAAGTACTACGTGTGCCCTCAAGCAATTGTATAGCTTTTCACAAGACTGGTCTCAATGTCCTACAATTAATTTAACCTTAATTTTGTGTCTAAGAAGGTAAACCAAAAAAGCATCAGTAAAAATGCTGAAACACCTCCATGAAACCCTAAAGGAGTTTACTAACCCAACTTTGCATTTTGGAAGGCCAGCATAATGAAGTCCTTGAGGATGTTAACAAACAAAGTACAAAAGAAATGAGAACCTTCCACGCTGCAGCTTCTATCTAAATGTCAAGAGCATCAAATACACCAGTAACTTCTTTAAAACAGCTCAGTACCTACAACTGGCATTCACTGTTTCTGTTATTGCTTCTCCTTAGATTTCCTTAGCATACATATGTTCACATCACAGTGAGACTGCAGTGAAGAGACAAAAATACCTAGGGGAAAGTGCAACTCATTCTGGTTTTTGTTGTATTAAAACAATACAACATTTAAAGAAACTAGTTTGTTTTCATTTATAAAAATGGTATTATACTGAAGACCAATTTATGTCACAAAAAAACCCCAAGTTACAAGAAAGCCAAAGTTAATTTTTGTTTCAAGTTCGACTTACATGCCAATGTTTATACTACCTGTAAGAAACTGAATGAAGGCAACTGCCAAAGAAACTCAACAAGAAGACTGAAATAGAATACACATACTTCTTTTATATAATTTTGAGATAATTCAGTTACAATAAAAGATGTCAAGCTGAGCAAAGGAGACCAATATTCTCTTTTGTTTGCAGGACAGGTACAGCACAGGGCAGCTGCATTGGAGGCTTGCTCTACACCTTTCAAGCAAGAGCAAAGAAAGTACTGTGGCTAATGAGTAAGTCACTGTTCTTTGGAGAAAACAGAACAAGGCTGAGAGCATAGTTCTGTTTCCATGCCAACTTGATGTTTATTCTTTATTCTGAGTCTGCCCAAGAGTACAAATTACTGCCAAAGTGGTAATTATTCTATGCATGAGAAACTGAATGTACTAGATTTCCAAACAAGGATCAGGTAGCAACACATTTTTCTTACTCTCAATTTAAACAGGCATCTTTTTCATTAAAAGGTCTTATTCCCACCACATTAAAAGACAAGCTAAAGATAAGTAAATACAGAAGTATACCTTCTAGAAATACCCAAGGTAAAATAAAATAGCAGTATGCAAATATATCAGTATGCAAAACCTTGCTTTGCACTTTCCGTGTCTGAATGTTTGATTTTATACCTCCTTATTGCTTAAATGTGATGATGCTTCATAGTCTGTCCTTGTGGAAAAATCACAGGCAAAACCTAGTGAAGCCAGTGTCATTCTGGTCTGACCTAGAAGACTCAAAACTGAGAAGATTCAGCTGCAGAGCCTACGCATCAATGTCCTTCTCCTTTATTTGTCCTGTTCTAATACATCCTCATGTGTCTTCCTGGATCCTAGGGCAATGCCACACTAAAACATTTTAATTCAGGGTAGTGGACATTATCTGAATAAAGAAAGGCTCCAAGGGGTACTTCAGCAGCTTTAGATCATTATTTTGACGACTATCATGCTGTTTTTATTTACCAGTAACTTTATTTCCGACAGAAAAATAAAAAGCAGTGGACTGACACCACCAGTCCACCTCTATAAGGATGCTGAAGAGGCTCCTTCATTCCTACAGGATCAACCTATCTGGTTTGGGGCCACTTTCTACCACTGGCAGAGAGACAGTGTATCACAGGGCACAGGAATATCTGGGCAATTAGGATAACCCTTCAGTTCTCAGCTCTGGATTTCCAATAAGAACTGGCAATGTAAAATTTCCACCAAGCCCCAGCTGTCAGACAGCCAGGGCATGAAGCAAAGAGATTCTGCATGAATGTTCAGGTGGTGTGTTAACAAATGTTCACATTGCATAACAGAATCAAGCATTTCAGATTTAATTAAAAAAAAAAAAAATTCCCAGCTATAATGTGCATTTAACCGTCATCAACAAAGGCTTCTAAGGAAGGAATGACTGGCAGGAATTGCACTTCTTTAATTATTCTCATCAAAGCTGGATGCTTGGAGAAATGTGATTAGTTAATACAAGTTTGATGGTGGACAGATAACCCAGTGGCCCAACATCACTAGATTTCAAAGCATTTCAAATGTCTAGCAGAGCACAACTGAAAAGCCTGTTTCACAGTTTCATAAAAAGAGCACTGCATGTGTAGCAGATGTTTTAAGAACAGAACATCAATGTTTAATACAAAAGTAGACACTTGTTTCATATAAACTCTTGAGACATTGGCTGAAACACGTTTAAATACTTATTTTAAAGCCTTAAGACAGATTTCATCAATATGTTTTTAAACCAAATGCTGCAGAAAAAAAAAAAAAAAAAAAGGTAACTATGCGCCCTGCTTTAGTATTTGCTGTATCCTCTACACTCTGGTCTGACTCATCAACTGTTCTCCACTTCATAAAATGAACACTGCTACCAAACTCATCACCCATGTGATCAGACTTCAGCTCCTTGTAATCAGCTCCAGATCACAAGAGTTTTCCCCTCCTTGTTCACATCAGATTTCACACTGTGCCCCCAAACTCCCAACCTCATCCTCTCTTACCTGTCAGCAGTACAAATCTGGTGCAACCTTTCTGAGTTCATCCAGAGATCTCACAATGTGTCTGCCTTTAAGTCTTTCTTTTCATACTGATTGTAGCAAACAAAATGAACCAGTATTTCAATTACCTATTTCCTCTTTGGTTTGTTTGTCTGTGAGCTATGAGTCTATGAGCTCATGTGAGCAGGTAATATTGTTTATTTGAAATATGCTTAAAAAATAGCAGGTGATACCACAGTTAACAAATAAGAGTAAAATTCAAAGAAACATTAAGAAAACTGGGCTAGGTTTCTTTTAAGACCCTATTTTAAAGCACACATTCTATGAAATTTCTTTAAAGTAATCCAAAAGTCTCACCTCACAGTACTCAGTGATAATGCAGAAACTATCTCGCTCCACAAAGCTTGCATAAAATCTGACAATGGCTGGATGATCTAATTTGGAGAGTAGTTGTGCTTCCAGATTTGCTTCAACTGTTTCATTGGGCTTTAGGTCTCCGACAGAGATTTCCTTCAGAACCTTTCTAGAGGAAAAAATAAATCTTCATATAACAAAAAGAGAATAATAGCAAATCACATAATGCTCATAAACACATCATAATTTGTTAAAATGTAAAATAATAACATTAACCAAGCATTTGGCAATATGAAACAACGAGGCAAACACAGGTAAACAAAGACAACGCATTTAAATGCCACAAATATGCTGGTCACCATAGTGATCAAGGAACATGTTTAAAATGCTATTTTGAAGGATTTTTCACACTAATTCCCTGCCGTCCTGTTTTCTTCATGACATGTTTTCAGTGCTATGGATTACGGTATAATAATAAACATAAATAAAAATTCAAATCTAAGTGATTTCAAACCCACTCACAGCATATGTTCAAGAGTCATACACTAAATAAGGAGTAGCAAGAAACAGTCTGGTTTTCCTGCTTCTGCCACAGTTTCTTTGTGGAGGCATAAGAAAAATCACACAGAGGCTAGTACTCTGTGACTGTTTTTCTGATTAAAAATCAGGACACTGACTTTTTTTTTAAAGATCAGCTTGCCCTTCACCCAAACACCTAAGTGGAAAGCGCAAATCTAGATTTGCAGCTGACACCTAATCCTACTGTTTCAAAGAACTCTGTTAGTGGTTAGCAGTTGTTTTGAGAGGCCCTAAACTTCCTAAAGCAGAAGAAATTAACGTGGGTTTTTTTCATATTCTTCAACTTAAGTATGTGAATGTGCCACAGCAGAATCCGTGGTTCAGACTGATCTCTATGCTGTACTTGGGAGATGCACAGTGTACTGTCAACCTGTCCTGGAAAAACACCTCAGTGCAGGGCATTCTGAGGAAGCATATTCTGCTGGGATCTTCCTGCTGAGATGTTTAAAAACGTGTTATCAAAAAGCATGTATCACAAAAGAGCATACCGTTTCCATGCATGCTACCAGCCGCTCAGGAATGGGGTGTTGGTCTATATCCGAAGGAGCAGTCTGAGACCACGAGGGAGTATCATGGTATTTTATTGAAAGAAAGTGATCGATTTCCAATAGCTTGAATACATGAAAGGCAAGTTCCACAGTGAAGGGATGTCTTCACAGTGCTTTTAATGAGTTCCCATTCAATACTACACGGCTGTAAAGTCACAGTAGTTGAACACGACAGTGATGAAACCACAGTAACTCAGTTGATCTAAGGAAAACATTGTGTATTCCCTCACAAGAAAATTTCTTCCTAAACCCCAACCATTGGTTACTAACAATCCATGAATTTTTACTGAAACTTGCCCAGTCCTCATCTAGCAGTGTGATGAAGAAACATGCCGTTTGATTTGTCTGCATCTCTACCGACAAGCCTCATACTACAAAGACAGGTAATAACTACTACCATCTTCCCATCTCCAGCTGACACGGGAACATTATTCTTCACTTCATATAGATCACACCACAAAACTGACAAACAGAATGAGCCCTTGTTTAACATCACTTAATGCAACTTCCTTGTATGCCCAAGACAGCAATAAAAGCCCGATGTGTTGATGTGTGGGGATGGCTTGTCATCGCGGTCCCTCAGAGGCTTTGATGCTGTCATCAGCTGCCAGACTACAAGACAGGTGTTTTTCTTCTGAAAATTCATCGCCAGCAGAAAAAATCAGGAAAATGTGCTTTTGTAAATAAGAGATTGGTTTTCTGCTACATGATGCTGATTCACAGCCAGAATTTGCATCTAGAAAGAAAACTTTTGCCATCCAATCAAAATAAAGTGTTCATGCATGCCACTGGTACGTGTACTGTTTCTGTAGGAAAGGTTTGATTTTGCTATGTTTAATATGAAACTGACAACTGGAGTTCATACCTTCTGCAAAGCTTTATCTACTTCAGTAAATAAGTTTTCAAAAATACATTTAAAAAACTCTGTATTGTCTAAGTATTGACAAAGAAGTTACGTCACACAGATGGACAACAGTCTCCAGATCTAAAGAGGGTCTGTTCTGATAACTTTAGAAGAAAAATGCTGAAGCTAAATGTCCTCAATTGGAATTTCATCTATGTAAATTAGCTAAATTTTTTGACACAAAAAACAAATTCACTTGCTTAAATTCTTCAATTTATTCTATCCCATTCCTCTGATATATTCCTGTTTTGTTAGACATTCTGCCTAACAAAAAAAAAAAAAAAAAAAAAAAAAAAAAAAAAAANCATAAGAAAACAACAAACTTCTTTTAGCCAAACAATCCTGAATGCATTTCCCCTCTACCAAAAGAGTCCGGCTTTACACTTTGAAAGAGACAAAGTGTTTCTGTTTCTGTGATACAACCTGCAGATCGAGGTTGGTTTATAATAAAAAGTTACCCCTGCACATAACTCAGCTACAGCACTTGTGTATCATCTGCTGAAATTCTGTACGCATTGAACAGCTGAGAAACACTTCGCTAGGTTACATAAACAGACATTCGAAAGGATGTGAGAAGAAATATATACCAGGAATTACAGACTGTCCTGCTAAGATTTTGTTGGGTCTCCATCTAGAGTATACCAGCTCATCTGAAAGTCAACTTTTTCATAAAACCTGCCCCTGTATTTTCTGCCACTAAGGGTCAAGTATTAGCAGGACTTGAAAGGCTCAGAACTATTTGAACGAACTAAGAAATCGTAGATTTGGGTAGCAAACACAGAAAATCAGGTAAAACAATAAAATGTGAATGTCCTCCAAATGCAACATTTAGAACTGCTCCTTTTGATGTAGTGTCAAAATAGATGTCCTATTTTAGATTTATTGTTACAAATTTCATTTAACTTAGAATACAGACAGATAAGAACATTCAATATAATGTCAGTGACTACACATGAACTAGAAAACTTAGTTACAGAAGGGCTAGCACACATCTTAAAGCTCAGTGCAAAATAACAGCCATTGGATATTAACTCTGTGAACAAAATACTTGCAATTTCATAGTACAAAGTCATTGAACTTGAGCTTGGACTGACTGCAAGTGAAAGAGTCTTGCAGTGAACACATTCACATCCAAAGAGTAAAGTGCACCGTCTGTCACTGCTCACATCCATCCTAGAGGATGTGGTACTGATAACAGCAGCATTACCCCCTGGGGTGGGAAAACAACCGCAGAGATGAGCCCTCTCCCCAGAACACAGCAAGCAGCTGTCCCATCTCCACAGTCCCCAGGCTCACAGGACTTCCCCAGAACACCGCCTGGCTCTCATCAGCAAAACATTGCTGGCTTGCATCGTCACGCTTTGAAACTCAGCCAGGCCCGCACAGCGTGACTTCCAAGTGCACTAATGCACAGCAAATGGGGAGAAATAGAGCAAGACTTACAACAAGAGAAAACAAGCACGAAGGTGGAATCCTCGAGGATACGGACACCCAGTGGGAATCTTTTTTTGAGCTTCACTAGTGACTGACAACATGCCACAGCAATGTTTATCTCAGTCTATTTGCACCGATCTAAATTTAATGTTTTACAACCCATCTGGTATTTGTTTACATTGATGGCATGCTTTATTATTATATAATTTGGTTTTCTGGATCAGACGCAATTCTTAAAAGATGACAGCCTATCTCAAAAGGCACTTCGTTTATTGAGGAAACTGCAACATGAATTATTGACTAGATACTTTTGCTTGCTGATAATGAAGTAAGAGAAATACAACTCCTCTATGTCAAGAGTAAGAATGTTTAATAAAGTACCACAGAGAGGGTAAGCTGTAGGAATAAATGATCCAAATTTGAAGGTTTTAATTAAATAGAAACTTCATTTCCTGCAGGCAGTTGTTCAGTTAATTGTACTCTGAGATTAGCAAGACCTGCTAGCACGTAATCAGCGTGCAAAGCTGGGAATCCATTATTGCATATATTTGATATTTCTCAATCATCCTGACTTCAAGATGGAGAGTTCTGGCATGACCCATGTCTGTATATTGTACTGCCATCCACTCTGACCTTTGTAAAACTACCTCTTCATGCTGGCAACTCTTCAGTGCAAGGACCATGTGCAAGTCTATAAAAACGTGCCACCTTGTACTGGGCCTGTAATTGGATATGAAGTTGGTCATAAATGTTAAAATAAGGGACTGCCTATCTAATTAATCATTTCTTAAATACTATTTATCAAATGGCAAATTGAGAAAGCATGGTATTACTCTCTTTTCTGTACACTTTATATTCAGGTATTGCAGGTTCCCTTTGATCTGACATCGCCCTGTGCCTATCAGGAACTCCTCATGTAAAGTTATTTGTCTGCCGTCAGGCATTCCAGTTTCCACATTTCCTTTCAGAATTCTCACTTTTGCACTTTGGCACATGCAGGTTTTACCTGCAATTAATACTGATTAATTTTATATGACATCCTATTATCTGGAATCAAATTCCCTCACTTAGGTTGGTCTTCTAGTCCCACTACAATTTTCATCTTATACTTACCCAGCACACATATAGCAATCCTTTTACTAATAATCTTAGATTTCTCTGCACACTGTCAGCAACTGGTTTTCCTGCAGTTTATACCTCAGTATCAACAACTAAAACAATCATTCCTTAAATTTTATCCATTACATTTGGAGCACCAGTATCAGTATGCTCAGACAATTTAAAGACATTCATTCTTCCATTAGGGGAAAAAGGAGCTGGTGAAATTATAAAATGCAAAACTCACATACACAAATCAGTTCTACCTGGAAGAAATACTTGATTTTAGTTAAGAAACACTTACAGGACACTAACAGCACTTGATGTCTGTGGGAAGATCAAGAAGATGCACAGTCACCCCACTTCCATTGAAAAACAAACGAAGAGTGCTGTTTGCTATTCCTACTTACATATGTATGTCTACACATTAGTCAAAACATTTCAAACCTAAGTATTAGTACACAGCTTCTTAAATCAAATGCTAGGCTGCTTTTATTGTTCCCATGGCCATTATTGATTTATTAGTCAAGCCACAAACCCATTTGAATCCTAAGCATTGCAGTACAACTACTTAAATCAAATGCTGGGCTTCGTTTGTCATCCCCATAGCCACTACTGATTTATTAGCCAAGCCATAAACCCATCATATCATCAGTGATTGTTTTTTACTAACCTCCAAAATAGCCCATTCTTGCTGTTCATGAACATTCCCAAGTAAGCATAATGGAGAACTAATCCCTAAGTTAACCACTAAGAATTCAGTCACTGTATGAGCACTGTGATATCTCTAGACTGATTAAACTTTATTTCAGTTTCTGAATACACACAGAATCACAGAATATTTCACATTTGAAGGGACCCACAAGGACCATGAGTCCAACCCCTGGCTCCACACAGCACCACCCAAAATCCAAACCCTCTGTCTCAGAGCAGTGTCCAAACGCTCCTTGAGCTCCAGCAGCCTGGGGCTGTGCCCACTGCCCTGGGGAGCCCGTTCCATGCCCACCACCCTTCGGTGCAGAACTTTTTCCTAACCCCAGCCTGACCCTCCCCTGACGCAGCTCCGTGCCGTTCCCTCGTGTCCTGTCACTGTCCCCAGAGAGCAGAGATCAGCGCCTGCCCCTCCGCTCCCCTGTGAGGAAGCTGTAGGCCGCCATGAGGCCTCCCCTCAGCCTCCTCTGCTCTGGGCTGAACAAACCAAGGGACCTCAGCCACTCCTCACACTCCTTGCCCTCCAGACCCCTCACCATCTTCACAGCCCTTCTTTGAACACTCTCTAATAGCTTTATGTTCTCCTTATCTTGTGGCATCCAAACCTGTCCCCAGTGCTTGAGGCGAGGCCGCACCAGGCAGAGCAGAATGGGACAATCCCTCCCCTCCCCCGGCTGGCAGTGCTGGGCCTGGTGCACCCCAGGGCAGTGTTGGCCCTTTGGGCTGTCAGGGCACGCTGCTGGCTGATGTTCAACTTGCTGTCAGCCAGAAACCCCAGATCCCTTTCCATGGGGCTGCTCTCCAGTCTGCACATACAGCCAGGGTTGCCCTGTCCAGGTGCAGAATCTGGCACTTGCTCTTTGAACTTCATGTGGCTCCTAATTTGCCAAGATCTCAACATCTTAAGGAATTTAACAGTGCTTAAACATCTTTGAACAGCGACGACATTTTAAAAGTGAAATAGATGATTAATTTCTCATTTCCATCAACAAATCACAACTGTAGCACCCACTAATATTTTTTAAAGATGTCTAATTTTTAAATGTCCTAGCACATGCACTAATGCTGAAAGTTCAGTCCATCATGTAAACAGTTTCTGGTTATTTGAAAATTAGCAGCTCCTAATTAGTATCCCACGGAAGTGTAGAATACATTTTCTGGGACAAGCTCATGAAAGAGAACAAGGTTGAAACAAATTAGCTCCAAGCTTATATAGTTTTCTTCTGCACTGAGCAAAAACTCATACATACAAAAGGGCATACTTCAAACTATTCTTGGTCAGCCATATGTGCCAATGTTGGAAAAAAAAAAAATCAGTATTTATAAAGCAAAGCAGAGTACTTGTGCTATTCTCCACAGAGCTGAACAAGTTATATTACTACCATGCACAAAAGCATTATTAACATTATTTCTTTAGATATTCAAATCTTCTTATTTTTAATAATTCTCTGAGATATTTTGGGTTGGGACATTTCAGCTCTAAATTAAATGCCAACAGACTCTGATTACATGGAAAAGATTTGTGTCTACTCAGGGAAATTACTAAATACCTGTGCATGTAGGGTTTTTCTTAAAATAAATAAATAAATAAATCTCTCTATGTGTTGCATTATCACCATCTACTGTTCACTCATCCTTTTTTCTACAGTCTAGCCTTGTTTAAGAATGTAATTAAATGTCATACCGCTACTAACTTATATGGACTTTTAGAGAGGAACGTGGCAAGAACCAAATGATTTGTTATCCTTTGTATCTTTGAAGACTTAATTCCACCAAACACCAAATCATTTAACCTGGCATTTTTCTATTGTGATTTCATTACATTTACTTGTTAAATTTGACTGTTAGCTGCTTTCTGCTAATTAACACTCCCTTTCAGAAAAAGGAGATTCCATTAGCGAATAAAGTCTGGATGCAACATTTTCTGTTTTCAAGTGTTATAATGTGATTAAACATCTCTCAGTTGACATGTTACATTTCTTCAACTTGTGGTCTTCGGCTACAGCATCTGCCATACAGAATTCTGATTGTACAGGAATTTGCTTGAATTTTGAAATTAGTTTGAAATTAGTACTTCCAAAGAAAGACCCACATATCACCTCACCTACATGCACCAGTTTACAGAAAACAGATAATCTGGAAAAGTGGGAAATTTCAAAGGAAAACCAGGCACATTGATAATCACTGTAAGAATTCATCCCATAGAAATTCGAACTAAAACATTTTCTAGTGTAAAACATAATTGGTTCTTTACTGAGTGTAAACATATTTGTAAGCAGAATTATGTTCCTTTCAATGTTGCAAGGATATTTATGTCAGCAGTATTGTCTCTTCTGTGAAACTAATTCCCATAAGTAATTTAAATTCTAATTGCTTCAACTTTAATGAGAAAACTCATTCTTCCTACAAGTCTCTTTCCAGCAGGCATCTCCTTCAATGTTTATTTCTGATATGCATTGAATTATCTGTGGTGGAAAGGGAGAGATAAAAGGACAGCTTACAACTTTATAAAGGCACAGCACTAAATAGTCTACAAGGAAAGGAAAAGCAGATCAAGCAATGCTAACTCCGGAAATTAACTGTACATAACATTTATTGTTAGATAAAAATCTTTTAATACTTTCTAGTCTTCCTGAATATGATACTTCGGTCTGAGAAATTCATTAAATATGTGCAAATCAAAAAAAAACCACCCAGCAACGCTGAAAAGTTATTTTAGAACACATGAAGAGAAACAGTGAACTAGGAATTACATTTAACAATGTGTCACACAAGCCCAAGGAGAAAAAAAAAAAAAAAAAAAAAAAAGGAAAAAAGGAAAGAAAGATATTCTGGCTGTCCAGCAAATCCAGATTTCGTTTCACTCATGGCAGCAGTTTCCTCATTACAATGTGCTGAGTGCAACAAAGAGCCAGAGGCTAGTTCTGCATGGAAGAAACCACACTGTCCTTGACTTAAGAGAAAATACCTTGTCAACAAGGCTACACAATAGGCAGGCACATACAAACATAGCAAAAACACAGGATATCTCTGAGGCAAGTGGTCACAGTTAGGCCTGAAGTAGTAATATTGTAACCCTCAATTTTCTTACTAAAGTTAGCCTACAAAAGCATAAAAATTGAACACCGCTTTCAACAAAATGAATGAGACAGGAGCGATCCAAAGGCATTTCCTTAATTACAAAATCATTAAGTTCTGTCTCTGCTGTGCACCTCAAAGCACCGGTAATTCACCAACAATGCCTTAAGCACAATTCTCCACTCAATGCTGAAAATACTGCTTGTAAACATTATGAAAAAGGATTAAGTCAGCCACCAGCAGCACTCACTGCCTGCACGCAGGATCACAACCTGATGGGCGCTACAGCATTGAGCTCACGGGAGCTCAGCTCTATGGGGATGAAATTTAGAATGAACCCAAGCCATACTTTCCTTAGGGAGCTCTGCCTCTCACTCACATAAATTAAAGACCTAGAATGCACTCCAGTCCAATGGACAAATCCCACTGAAAATGAAACAGTTGGCTGCTTAGTCAAAGACAGTCAAAATGTCAACTGCGGTGTTCTACCAAAGGTATCCGTGTATCCTCTGCAGAGATGTGTGCATTGGTCTCCATAGCTTTCTGGCAGCAGCGTACACACATCCGTTTACAGGAGAGAAGGCAGCAGAGCTGGCTTTGAATGAGCCCAGGGCTATCAGACTGCTCTCTGATGTACTACTGGCCTGCACAGAAAGGATCTGAAAAAGTTTTGGTCATCACTGCAACTGCCTACCAAAAATAAACGAAACAACACGTTCACAGTGTCACTCCACCTCAATATCCATTTGCAGGTATACCCTCGAACTAAAACACAAGAGCATCAGCTACTGTTAGGGGGTTTCAGCAAGGACTTGGACATTTGTTTAGGTCTTGAGTCCCCTAGCACTGCTCACAGAACATAAAAGTCATGCTTAGCCACTCGAGTGGAAGGCTCATGAAGGCCAGCTTCTTCGGCCGTCCTAGCTAAGCAGCAAGAACTCCCTGTCCATGCCATCGTGCCACCTCTCACCTGAGGCCAGCTGTGTGCCCAAGAAGTGACATGGGGTATCCTGAGCCTTACACCCAGCAGCAGAGGCACACCTGGCTGAAAGGAGCAAAAATAGCTAAGAAAAGCTCACTCGAAAATAAGCAGAGATCAGGAAGGCCCTCTAGGAACTGCACCTTCTCTCAGTTTCCAAGGAGATCAGGAGTATCTGCTCACACACCTTAAGTGACCTGAAGGATTTTAATTTTCTCTTTTTAACTAAATGAGGGAGTCAAGAAAAGGCCAACAGCACATTTAGATGAACAAGCACACGGCAAGTGGCTGGGAGTCATTTGTTATTGTGTTAATCAACTTGGTTTCAAACGAGCGCTCCCTTGGAATGCCTTCAGAGAAGCTAACAGGGATTTAACAACACTGCCGGCTGTCGCTTGGATATTCATGAGCTACAAAACTCTTCCACCTTTAGATTTTATTTCATTTGTAATAAGAATTCATAAATAATTGAAAGCCATGTGATAAATTATTCAGCTAAGTGCCCAGTTTCCAAGGAATCCTAGCGTGAGCCTGGATTAATGGCATCATGCAAGGCAGGCGCAGAAGCCAGGCTGACACCCCACAATCACCACATGCAGGAGCGGTCCGGGGAGCCGGGCGCTTCCCAGCATGTGTTTTCCACCAAGGGCACCTGCAGGCACCTGCTGAATACTTATGAGCCCAAAGTCCCTGTCGCCCACTGGGTACTGCAGCTGCTTGCCTATGCAGGTCTGTGAGTGAAACTTAACCCAGAGCTCCGCTTCGCTGTCTGTACGGGCAGCACCGTCCTTCAGCAGAGGATACAAAGAGTTGCAGGGAATTCATAGCATAATCGCTCCACCAGCTTTTCCATTTTTTTTCCAATTGTCCTGAGTTTGTTTTTGTTTTTTTTTTTTTTAACATGGTACAAAGGAAAGAATTGTCCATCTGACAATCACTGCTCAACTTGCCGACTTACTGTTCTGCTTCAACCAAATCTGTGACAAGAGTGGTAATTTCAAGGATGATATTATGCAAAAGCACAAAGTGCAAGAGCCTTAGGTCAGTGACCCCTGGATCTCAGAAGTTCTGTATTGTTTGAGCTGCCAAACAGCAGTGTACATACACCAACACTCAGCAAGACTAAGATACCAAGGAATGACTTCTCCAGGAGGGCCCAGTAATTTTCCAGGCCTACCACAGTCACTCCGCATGAGCAGAGGTACACTACTCAACCCCTCTATTTCTTGCCCACCTGCAAACTAGGGAAAAATATTTCACAGCTCTGAGAGGTGCTTCAAGGTACCAGAAAGGTGCTAAATGCATGCAAAGAATCGTTCTTAACAGTTTTCCACAGTGGGTTTACGTAGGTCTAGAAAAAGTGACTGAGTAGCACTGTTCGCCCCTTGCAACTAAAATTAAATTATACAAATGTAAAGGAAGAAATTACACAGGTCCAACCTCACTACTGGTGCAACTTCTATAAAAGAAAAAGAGGAAAACAAAAGTATGTGCTGAGGTAATTTTTACACATATTAAAGCTACCATTTTTTATTCTTAAAAAAAGTCAAACCCAGAGCCTCTAAAAATTATGAGACTAAACAGCAACCAGCGATTTGCATCCTTACCTACCAAGCCTAAATTCAGTTCAAACTCTGCAAAAAGCTAAAAACACACAGCAAGTATTTGCAGGAGGATGCAATCCTTATTTGGAACACAGTTACTAATTACCTAAATCAGTTTGCAATTTGAAATCAAGATTTGTCAAAGCTCATTTTAGAGCCCGGTGGAACAGGAAGGTAGTGTCAATATTAAGCAATTCAATCTCACTCCTAATGAATGCGCAGTAACTGCCTCAAAACCAGAAGATTTGCAAATATCTAATGGTGAACATCATAGAATCATAGAACGGCTTGGGCTGGAAGGAACCTTAAAGATCGTCTAGTTCCATCCCCCTGCCATAGGCAGGAAAATAGCGAGTAAAGCACAAATCAACCCATTCTGTGTAAACTGGAACTAAGAAGCTTGCTTTCCTATAAATGTCTTCAATGTTTACCTAACTTTGTGGTCTAAGACGATCAAAATTCTAACCATGGCTTCTTCCCAAACAGAAGGAAATCTATTCTATCTCTCATACACAAGTTGTCTACTAGAGGAGAAACACTCCTTCATAGGGAAGTCTCCCCCTGGTTCTGGTCTTCGTCTTTATGAGGGCATTTATTTTATTCTCTTCCCTGCTGTTTATTTTCACATAAGTTGCAGGAATTTCTGTCTCTGAGATGTGTAGCCCTCTGTCACGCTTGGTAAGAATCACCCAACAGGAGCAAAAGCTCTTGTAGGGGATGGAAGGCAGGTGGCATGACTGTCTATACAAACAAAGAGGACAAAAGCCACCTTCCCTAGTCATAAATGTAAATCCAAGAACTTGCACTTTTCTCTTTAGGAAATTAAGATGAAACTCAGAAAAGTTATTCATGACATGTCTACACACAGCAGGTTTCACAGCGAGGGCAGCGCAATCCTTAAGGCCAACGGCTAGTCTGAAATAACTCCGTGGGCCATCACCTCACTCCAGAATCTTGGTTTGGGTTTCTCCCTCTCCATTTTGGATAATGTACCTTGGGAAAGGATAAAACACAAGTCATACTGCTAAGTAAAGTGAAATGTGAGCAGAACCTGTGACACATACTTCAGAATACACGACAACTATCAACCATCCACTTCCTAAAGGAAAACGGAGCTCATTAACATTAGATGTGTTGTATGACTAGGGATTTTACCTGGCGCAGACATTCAGGTGTTGAGCTCACAGCTGTTTACAGCAATCTATAATTTTCCAGTTGAGACAGGGTATGAGGCAAAATTAAAATGAAAAAGGTTTTCAGAGTCATCTAGTAAAAAAGAAAGCACATAGCACAATGAACATAAAAAGCTATAACCCCCCCACACACACACACAAATTACAAATAGTACAGATTAGGAGGTTAAAGCAACAGGAAAGTTCTGAGCCATATAACAGAGCACTTCTGTGTAGTATGAGACCTACACACAGCACCACACTTCATATCCTTGTTATCTGGGCAGTACAACTCAGTCGTCACACCAGATGTCAGTGATCTAGTACAAGCTCAGCAAGGCAGTAGCATGTATGTGAGATCCTTCTCAGTACCTTCTAGACCACCTCTGAAACTAGAAAAACAACGTCCTAATTTGGTTGAGGTCATTTGGGACCTAAGTATCTCAATTCCTCTTCTCCTGCCAAAGTGCTTTTGGAGCACTAAGATTAATTTTAAGAGTAAAAAACATAATTTGAATCGGTCTGAAATGTCTCACTTGGAAAGAGTAAGAAACATGATGGAAAAAAAAAAACAACCCACATTTTTTCATTTCAAAATCTATTTTCCAAAGAAAATGCAGCAGAAGCAGTAAGCAGTGTATTTTATCACCTTAAGAAATTGATAGACTTAAATAGAAGAAAGTGTCCACACTCCATCTCACTATGTTGCTCGAGCCTTCGTGTTCACTGTGGTTTTGTCATCTTTTAGCACAGAAATTATGAAAGTTGCGGGAAGCCGCTCCTTGATCCGCATCCGAGGCTCAGAAGGAAGTGAGAATAACTGTGATACTCAAGTACCCCCTAGTGATGCAACGATGAACTACATCATAGCATCAGCACTTCAGCTCACTAAATACTGATGTGGTTGTAAACATAAAATAAAACATCCTCAGCGGATGGCTGAAGACAAACAGTCTCATCCCTGACAACACAAGGACATGGCATGCTGAGGCACTAAATGTTCGTCTAAAATACTGTCACTAAGAACTGAAGTTTTCAAAGAAAAAAATCTAAAGAAAAAAAGAGGGAAAGTGACAACTGAAAGGCAAAACACACATTCCTTGGTTTATGAGGTTTGGCAGCTTGTTCTACAACAGAAAAAAAAAAAAAATCTGAAGACAGTCAAAGTGAGAGAATCATGTTTTGCTGCACATTTATGAAAGCAGCATTGCCAAGAATGCATTGCCATAACCAGCAACAGTGAGGCACACGTAAATCAGAACAAGCTCTCTGATCAGGTAAGTGCTCTTTGGCACGTCCACCAGAAAAGACCAACAGACCCCCAGATTTAAAGGAAGAATGTATGTCTGGCTGAAAACCACACTGACTGGATGACTTGGACTTTGAAGAAAAAGCTTCACAAACTTTACTGGATTAAAACAAAAATATTCATGTTCAAATTTCACTTGATGCTAAGCATCAAACCAACAGACAAAGACAGTTCTATGCAGTGAAGTTCAGACAGTAATGCATTGCCTGGGCACCCAGCTTCCTCTGTTGTTATGGCTTCAGAATCCTACGGGCATTATCAACGAAACTGATGAGACCTGTCCACATTCAGGCAGGTACAGAAATCAAGATTCGCTGGCAATTAAAAGAAAAATGGCTATCAGCAAAGTGTACAGCAAACAGAAATGTTGTTAACTGGAATTTCTAACACTACTTCTTCGGAAGTTTCAGCTCTATTATTTTAAAAAATAAATATATCGGTACTGTAGAGTTTCTTTTTTGACACCTCAAAGACTATCTCAGTCCTTACAGTGACCTAAAATCAATTACTGAAAGTATCCAACTTAAAAACTTACCTAAAGTAAGTAATCATCAGCAACAAAGAGGGCAATCATTAAAATACATTCAGAAATTCTGACATTTTCATGCTCCTGTTTACAAGTTCAGTGCTTTAATGAGCACGTAGGACTGGATGAACCATTACAGATCTAGTTATTGTAGCAGCTAGACCTAGCAGATTCAGGATTCTCATTCTCCATATTTTTTCAAACAAAAATATCGTGTTGATGAAGAGGGAATGGAAGGCAAATGTCCACTATTTCAGTAAGTGTTCTGAATAAAGAACTCAAAGAACAGGATTTACTTCTAAAATGCAAAGCCTTCACAAACACACTGCACACTTATACACACTCGAATTTATATTATGTAATACATCTTTACACAAATAGTCAATTATAGTTTATAGATTATAAAGCTGCAAGCCTTTAACAAACAACTTTGTTAGAAAGAACGGCCAATTTGTGATAATTGGCATGTGACTTTGCCCTGCTTCCTGCCAGGACAATGGTGAAGTTGACCTCTATTCTGAATAAATGCCAGGGTCCTTTTCACAGCCTGCAGCTGACATTAGCAGCTAGTCCAAGGTATGACATTGGGGAACAGGTATTCTGTTGTTTAAATGATATGTTACAAAGCTTCAGAAGGATATGTCACTATGGAGAGGAGAATCGGAATTTTTCTACCTACCTCCACTCTGTCTTACACAGTAAATTAAGATGTAGATGAAAGCACAGCGAGACATCTTTGATAAACTGCTTTAAACAAAGAGATTCAGATGGAATGCTGAGTCAGCATCAACTCTACTCCTGTCTGCTGTCCTCATTGAAGTTTACACTGAAGGCTGCAACATGACACCAAACTTAGAGATGAGACAAATTAATACAAAGAAACAATCTACAACACAAGAAATATGGTCCAAACATTTTTATTGGAAGTATGTGAGGGGCTTACTTACAGTTCCTCTCCTTGTTTTGCTCTCTTGTCAGAAACCAGATACACTCTCCCAAAGCTCCCATTGCCAAGCTTCCTCTGGATAGCGTATCTTCTTGCAATCACAGCCTCTGAGCAAGAAGAATCAGATCTGGCAGCAGCCACATGCTTAGCGGTTTCTTGAAATTTCAGCATTGCTCTGTGTAACTGGAACTATCCAAACCTCTCCAGAATGCAGCTTTCAAATCCTTCTGCTCTTCCACAGATGTTCTGAGGAAATACTTGAAACAGAAAAATAAAAAGATTTGTCAATGGAACATTCTCATCAAAATGCTCACTTGGTTCTGTTGCAGTGCTTACAGTGCTCTGCTTGCAGCACAACAAAATCAAGTGGAATTGTTAGTTGATAAGCTGTGGGCAGCAGACTTGATAAAGAAACTCCAGATAATGTAGATGTGACACAGCCAGCCTCCCACTAAATCACCCTTAAATGAATCCACTGAACTGGCAGCACAGGAAAAATGGAATACAGCTGTTTATACATTCCTTTACTAAAAAGGTCTGGTGCTTTTTGCAAGAACATGGACAACCTGTTGTTTCACCTGAGAGTTGCCCCCGGATGTGGCACTCTTTTTCACCATCTGCGGTACCTGACACAAAACCTCCCCTGTTTCTATGTGTTTCAGTAACTGATAATGCCTTGAGCATTGAGAATGACTATGTCCTCTTCACCTTCCTCGTTCCAAACAATAAAGGGTAGGTGCTTCACTGCACATAACAAACAATATTGCTATCATTTCCTTGCCTTTTTGTTTGCATTATTTGTTCCAAAGGATCCTCAAGCGCACAAAAAGTTGTTCTAATATCCCTCAATCAGCACAGTCATTACTGCAGCCTGCTGCAGTGCAGTGACACCACGCGGGGGTTGTTCCCCACAGCATTGCAAAGCCAACAAATGCACATGAGAACACTTTGTTTGGGAAAATAAAAGAGAAAATGCTTCATTTTAAAAGCTGCATACTTCTGGTGCCATAAGATTGCCTTCACCTCCTGAAAATGCAGAGCCTAAAAGAAGATTATGAATTTGTAACAAGGATCACAATGATAACTGTGTGTGCAGGAACCTATTTTATTACCCACCTGCTGAGCTGCTGTCACACTGTACCAATGGCTTGACTTTGCAGTGTCACCACACCAATGAAACACAGCCAAACTGTACTTACTACAAGGCACCTTGACAATGATATAAATCACATACTTTTTTGAACTAAAACACTCTAGAAAATCTGTTTCTGCATTCTTCAAACAGCAAGAGCAATGAAAATTTTGAATTGCGAATGTTAAGCAAAGAATGTCAGCTAAAAGTGTATTGTTTCTGCAGCTCCACATCTGGCTTAGGAAGCACAGATGGGCAGTGTTGGGGGGCTGGGGGGAGGTGGATGCACAGAATGACGGGAAGACGAGCCCCATAAGATGCCACATTGCCATCTCTGGGAAGTTCCCACGTTTCATTTATTATTCTCCCAGGAGGACGTTGTTTCATGGATACTCTCCTAAGTTCCAGATGTAACAGTTTTGAAATGCATACCTTTTAGAAACAACAACTGCTAAGCTTCCTGTTCTTTTCCCTTTTTTCTTCTGGAGAAGCCACTTAGCACCGCTTACCTGACTTTGACACTCGCTGGCCTTAGGAGGGGGCCACACACCACAACATCACACCTGAGCGACAGTATCCAGCTGAGACCAACTGCTGTGCTTTATTTCTAACCCTGCCTCTCACCTGCTGCTCTCTGTGCTTCGATTCCCCCCCCTGCACACTCTGACACCAACGACATAACGGTGTGAGGTGCATGGACACCCACCGCTGCGCAGTGCGATAACGGGGGCCAGCGGTGTGACCGGGGGGCCAGCGGCTGCAGCCGTGGTGTCACACGCAGGTTTCAGCGTCACCCAAGGGCTGAGCCTCCGCACTGCGAATGAGGTAGCCCACAGGGGCCGACGGGCCCTGACCTTCTCTGACACCTTCTGACCTCCAGGACAAACTCCTTCTTCCCAACCAAGCACATTTCCCCTTCTGTCAGCTCTGCTTCCCTCCCCGCCGCACGGTCGGGAAGCCGACGACGCCCTGGGGCACCGTTACCTGGCCGACAGCCCGCGTAAGCCGCCACGCGCCCGCTCCGAGAGCCCGGGACCGCACCCACGCGGCCCCCAAGCGGCTCCCACACGGCGGGCGGCGGAGAGAGCGGGGCCGC
>VXAV01004780.1:45626-67079 GCA_013399715.1 Alectura lathami
AAAAAAAACATCACCAGTACTTCTCAGTGCTTTGTATTAGCTAACTCTGCATCAACATTAGGCAGTTTACATAAATGTTCTCCTGTAAAGCAGATGTTTTCCCAGTGTCTTCCCTGTGTGAAATCTATGCTTCTGTTCAAGACTCAGTCAGGAAAATCATGGTTTAATTACCAGCATTCAAGCTTGACTCCTGCTTAGGTCAGCTCTCACATTTAAACTAAAGAGAGATGGTCTGTGAAAAAAAACAACCCTTCCTGTACTCACAGTAATAAAATTGACTTCACACTGAAGCATTTCTTCTCCTAAGGGGATTACACTGCTCAAGAAACATGCTTAGCATGAGCAGGAGTGCTTAGTTAGGTGAGAGCTACCAGTTCTTCCAGTACAGAGCTGCTACTCTTTAAATTACCAGCAGGTGGCACCCACACCCAACCACACACCACATTAGCAACACCGACACATCCCTTCTTGCAGCAATGTATGAAGACACGGTTGAAAGGGGTTAAATTTAAGTTCTTGATTTTAGCAGCTAAGACTTAAACCTTTATTCATCCAAATCAGCCTTTGAATCATCATGATCCCATGTGTTTCATATTCCCAAGCTTGTAGGTCCTTACAGTTCTTATTATCAACAGCACTTGTCCATTTTAAACGTCCTTAAAAAACAATCACACATACAGACATGTGTGATTCTACTTTGCTATTGCTGTTAGAAAAGAGATCTTAACTATGCCAAATCGCACGCTGGGAAAAATACCAGAGAGCCTTGCAGAGAAGCAGGATCTGGCATTAGTTAGTTCCAGAGACCAGGATAAACTCAAGTGTTCCATTTTTTTGGCTAAGAAGCCTGCTATGATCACAAGGCATTTTGAGAACACCTTTGGGACTGCTGCCTTGGTGGGTTAGAATTGCTCTTCTGGAAATGTGTTCTCTACACAGAACTTGGCTGCTCCTAGCTGATGACAGGATGAAATCTGTACCTCACTGAAAATACCAGTGCTGTACACTGAAAGAAATAATTACCCATTCTAAGATCACTAGTCAGAGCTTATTTTAACTGATTCAGTTTCCTGTGAGTCATTGAAGGTTTTCAATCTTTTGGGAGAAAAACAACCAAAACCAATAAAAGACTCTTACTTGTTAAAATTGAAAAATTCTCTACTCCATGCTTTAGTAAGAGCAACTAAATTCCTTGGTTGCTGCCTATTTTCACACCACACAAAATGCCTCTTGATTTTTGAGGAAAGATCTCCCTGTTCGTTCAGTTGCTCTGAAGAAAGTCTCCAACTTGCTGCTAGGTAGTAACGGATCAAGAACAGAGCCAAAAAACGGCAATGGAATTCAGACAGTCCAAGCATTTCTCACAAATAGTGAGATTGAACTGGATTAATTACTTGTTATTGTTTCACCTTCCACTGGAAAACACGGCAAAACTGCTTTGGGCACATTTAAGGTGAATTACATTCAATTAAATTCAGCTTTTAAGAAGGGAGGATTAATAGTTCTTCAGAGAGTACAATTTTTTTTCTTGTCTACACTGACAGCTTATTCAGACTTGTGCTGGGAAAGGAGTACTTCATAAAATTTGTTTAAAGACTGGACAGGAATAATTAATGAGCTTTTAAAATGTTCTGAAATTGCATTGAAATACTGAACACATCAGTAATACAGCCTCACTTGTCAGAGACTGTCCACCAGGAGGAATGCTGACCAATCTGTTCAACTTCTGAATGGCAAAACTGCTGGAAATGAGAAACGTGTGCAGTAAGAGGTCATCTCGTCTGAGCCCTATCAGCTCAGCGGTTCATGTGATGCTATTTTCAGGCCATGGTGTGAGAAGATATGTATCCGCATGCTTTCAAGCAAAAGATAGAGCACTCTGTCTCCACCTCCTTCTGGAGTTCTCGCAGGAGGGGCATAGAAGGAAAAATAAGCTTCTTTCAGAGAAGGGTGGGATTTTTTTTTTTTTTTTTTTTTTTTTTTTTTTTAGGGGGAGAAGACGCGTTTTTTTTTTTTTGGTCATCAGAGCGAGAAGTAGCGCATTCATCTTCTAGTTCAGCACCCTACAAGTTATTTCAGTCCTAGCTAGTACTGTCTTATTACCCAAGCAATCTGGCATTTGCAAGCTAAAGTAAAAGTGGAACAAGATGTGAAACAAAGCTGGTATCTGAAATGATCAAAACAAGCCTGGCACTGGTGTAAACGCCAGCCAGTTCCCTTCAAAGCAAAGAGACACCACACTTTTAAGAAAAGCAAACATTTACTTCAAATTGCAGTATAGGCTTTTCAATCACAGAAAAAAGAAAAGAAAAACAGTGCTCTGACAGCGGTCACATCCTGTGCAAAAAAAAAACCTCAGGATACAAAAAAAACTGTAGCACAAGGTACTTGAGCCGCTTACACATTGCAGGATAAAGTAAATAAATACAGTAGCTAGAATATGGCACTCTTGTGACAGACTAAACCCAGTGGAATGCCTCTGAAATATTTTTTATCCTTGTATTAGTAGCAAAGTCCCACCACCATAAAAGTAAAATAATACAATGTTTTAAATAAAAACCAACTAAAATATTTATATCTAAGAGAAGAATTGTACACAGTTGTATCTCTTAAGTGCAGAAAATGGGACTTGGGCTGAGATCTTTCTTTAAATTAACCCCCCCCACACACACAAAATCCCATTCAATCTCGTAAGTAAATTGGTTTGAGGAAAAATGTTACCAAAGTTGCATAAGTTCATTTGTTACTCCCACAGCTGGAAGCTGAATTCTAAACAGTCTTGAAACATCAATGTTGACCATTAGCCAGTGAAACAAAGGACTTGTCCAAAGCCCTCAGGATTTCTCAATCCTCCGAGCATTGTTTTGCTTTCTCCCACACCTTTAGACAGCAATCCCTAAAAGTTTGCAAACAAAAGAATGCAATATGCATCATACATCAAGAAAAGACGAAGTTGACGAAGAAGAACTTCCATGTTTCTGGATCTTTTCCTTGCTTCTTTCAAACTTCTTTATGATCTCAGTCACTATGCACACAGAGGAAGTGAGTCCCAGAAGAAACAGTAAATCTGGAAGAGAGAATTGCTACTGAGGGCAGATGGAAACGGGGACATGACTTACAGGAGCCTTCACATCACCTCTCTGTTACTGGGTAATTTGAGGAGGAATGAAGCAAGAACCCATTTTTGAAGAAGCAGACCATCAGCATGCACGGTTTATGATCATAAGGATCATAAAGATCACAAGGACATGCGCAGCATTTCAAACTTTTAAAACATTTCATAACTCTGCCTTTATAACGCCTAGGAAAGCAAAGAACACTAGGCACCATAATTCACTTCATACTCCAAAAAACCTTCTCAGAAATGATGCTACAATAAAAAAAAGAATTATGTAAAAATATGTATTTCATTTATCTGCCCGTCATTTACCTTTAGTTTCAGAAAACCACAGCAGCAATAAAAAAGTCTTAACGGGACCAACAGCACCAAGTATATACAGTCTTTTTATCCTACAAAAATGCTGTTGATTTATTAATTAAGCCTAAGATTTCTAAATCATGTTTAGAGAACAAATCTTGCTAAATAAGATTAATGGTGCTTTAAAAAAATACAACTTCTCCCAAGTCTGTGCTTCATTTTTGCCTGCATCAATACTCACACGAAAAATCCCAAAGGACACAAGCACTTCAGAAATGTCAGAAGGCTACATCCACAGCCATCAGCCCAACGCATTTACAAGCTAATCCTTACTGCACATTTTTTCAAAAGAGAACCGTTCTTACCCAAGACACTCAGGCTCTCTGTCTGGAAAACCTTCTGAAGTGGAGGAAAGTAAATGACCAACAACTGTCCCATTATGGATCCAAGGACAGCATAGCAGAACATTTTGTTACTGCAGAGTCCAATCTCAAACACAGATTTTGTCTGTAAAATAAGCAACATATTGTGCTGTACTTGTAATTTCATTGTCTGGACAAGAAAACAATTTATAACTACATGTTTTTTTTTTTCCATCTCAACTTTTACAAAGATGTAAAAACTCATTGCTGAACTGCTGACCTTGATGATAATCCAGAGCAAGTTCTTGAGAAGCTAGTTTCAAATTTAAAAAAAAAAAAAAAAAGGCAAAGGTAAAGGTCTTCAAAACATGTCAGATCCTGAATAAGTTACTCAACTGACAGGATTTTCAGGAAAGAAGAAATCCAACCAAGTGTACACAGCAACGCAAAGGACCATCCCACTTCAGATTTTTATTAGAAGTTTCCTCGCTCCTGCTTTCTTGTCAAGACACCGGCATTACTAACAAACAGCTCTGCATCTCAAACTAAAGAAACTAACAGGTAGCTGTAATTTTTATTTTATTTATTTATTTTTTTAAACTCTGAAGCTTAATAGTACATGTAAAGTGTATCTGCAGGAAAACATCAGACACAAACACAGCAAGATCCTCCTCAGAAGAAAGACACTGCCTGTGTCTGTACTGTGTCAACACACTGCCAGTGGCAATACCACTCACTCACCTGAGATCTGGAACTCAAAGCATTGAACATATCAAAAAATACAAAACAGGTGAAAGTCATGGTTGTATCTCGAGGTGTTATCACATTGTCTCTTAACTGCCAACAAAAAAACAAAATAGCTTTAGCATGCTTTCATTTAAACTCTCAACAATGAAACAAAGTTGTTGCAGTAATTGAAGTTCTGCTAGCTAATACATGAAAGCAAAACCAGCTGCTTGCTCCAAGCTGATTCAAGAAATCCTACAGCAAGAACTCCACACCTGTAACTTACAATTTTAACTCTGAGCTGTGAATAAATGAAGACTCTTGACAAACATTTATGCAAGCAGATGGAATACCAAGAAGTCTATGATGCACTACCAGAAGTTCAGACAACTTTCTTGTCTAGTGGGAAAAGAAAGCCAGACTATTATGAAACAGACGTTTGCCTGTAAGATTTTTACAATTCTTATTGGCCAATGTTTTCCAAATACTTTTGGGACCTGGAAAAGTCTGTGTTAAAACAATGACTGGGGAATAAAGCGCTATTCCTCATTTCAACACCTGCTTTGAAATCCTCTCTCTCTAATTTTAATTATTATTAAGTAAGCATGGATAAATCTTGCAACTAAGTTCATGCAAATTCCAGCTGCTAGTATAAAAGTGACTGAAGTACGCATGCAGTTCTGTGGGTTTGCCGTACCTCTCTCCAGAAGACGAACAGTGTTCCACACACAATAATTATTGATGACACCAGTATTTTGACAATCAGGTTTTTGGTCAAAATGCTGTCCTTCACATTTCTTGGAGGCTTCTGAATAACATCTTTATCCACAGGCTCCACCCCAAGACTTAAAATTAAAGCAATATCATAGATTTTTATCATCGTCATAATTCATGGCTTCTATATAAAGACTAGATCTTACAAGCGAGGACAAAAAATGGTATCTTCCCTCTACAGCCTAAGAATCACCTCATCCACATAAGCATCTGTTATTTTCACCTTCAAAGCACCCAGTTTCAGTATTTGTAACAGGCAACACTCTAACACTGCAGTTTGAGAGTCCAGAAGCAGGTGAGAGGTGAGGTTTAGGTCGGACATCAGGAAGAAATTCTTCACTGAGAGTGGTGAGGCGCTGGCACAGGCTGCCCAGAGAAGCTGTGGCTGCCCCATCCCTGGCTGTGTTCAAGGCCAGGCTGGATGGGTTCCTGGGCAGTTGGATCTAGTGAGCTAGTGGCT
The DNA here is from genome assembly GCA_013399715.1 of Alectura lathami. Taxonomy (NCBI): domain Eukaryota; kingdom Metazoa; phylum Chordata; class Aves; order Galliformes; family Megapodiidae; genus Alectura; species Alectura lathami. The sequence continues at coordinate 51,367 of VXAV01004780.1, forward strand.
GGCAGCCCTGTCCACGGCAGGGGGGTTGGAACTAGATGATCTTTGAGGTCCCTTCCAACCCAAGCCACTCTATGATTCTGTGATGATTCTATGACATCTACTGGACAGTTTCAAAATTAACAGATAGCATTTTTTAAGGAATCTGCAGTATTAGGAACGCCCCCCACTTCCGCTACCTTGATCAGCCTAACTCAGGAGTTCCAGTGCTAGTTCCCTTCCACCTCTCCCTCCACTATCTAGCTGTGGATCTCTAGGTAGCCCTGCTGCCCCCCAGCCATCCACTGTCAGATACTAAAGCAAGCCAAAAGAATGAGCACAATTCTGTTTGCAGAGAATGCAAACATTGTAATTCAAAGTCTGCTCTGTTTCAGAAGCTTATCACTGAAGTTTAACCCTTCAGAGTTTCTTTCGCAAGCAACCCTCTTCCTTGCTGAAATAACAGGACTACTGACCTCTAACAGCAATTTAAGTAGAGGTAAGGAATTACATACCTTTGAGCTGGAGGTCCATCCATAATAATATTGATCCACAAGATCTGCATGGCATTGAGAGGATTAGGAAAGTTCATTAATGTAGCCAGTGAGATTAAAGTCAATGCTGCTATACTCCTGTTGAAAGAACCCATTTTTAAAACTGTCAGCATGGAACATTTCTGAAGATCCACCAATAACTGCTTTGTAAGCAAAACTTCACGTACTTAAGAGCAGGTAAAGATTTTGACAACTTCAATCACAACTGACACAATCCTAACTTTAAAAGGTCAGAATAGATTCACAGAGTCATAGATCCATAGAACCATTCTTGAAATTTCTGAACTCAGGCTTAGTAAAAGTCTTGTTGTCTTATCATACATGCAGATGACTTAGTTAGCACCACAGATGCACAGGGATCCTTACAGGCAAGGAAGAGAAGCCAGTTTCACGTCACACGCTCCACAAACCAGGATCACAGAGAAACTGACCTCCTGTTTCCCTTGCTTCCTCCATTTGATACACGTTCTGCTTAAGGAGGGAACGACTCCCACCTCTCCTTTAAACAAGAGCCCTACGGCAGAGCTATCCTGTTTGTCTCCACCCTCTCCCATCTTAACAGGAAGAACAGTGACAGTTAGAGGTCTGTTTATTGCACTGTTTTCTGGTTCTCTAAAAATGAAACAAACCACCAAGTACAGAATACTGAAGATTCAATCCTAGAAATCTTTTGCAATTACGACCACTGATATTTTCTACGTAGTTAGAACCTTCTGATATTGTCAGTGAGGTTTCAGACTTACGTGCTCAGTTGAAATCTAACAAAATTTTTTATGTTGTTATAGATTCCTTTACCCTCTTCAATTGCAGACCTGCAATTAAAGACAAAAGATGACACCATGAGATAACTGAGGCAACTTCCAAAAAGCTTAAAACAATAACAAACTTTTTGGTTTGTCTTAAGCACAAACACAAGTGTCAAGAAACAAGCGGAGCTGAGGTTCTTTCACGGTCACTGTAGTTTACTACAAGATCAGTCACAATGGCTCTTACTCTGGCTGCTTAACTAAACCTTCAACAAGAAATGCCAATAGTAAAATCTCCTCTTTTTAAGATTCACCATCATCACTGATGATGCCTTCTGATTCAAGGTGGCTAATTTAAATAAATAAAAAAGCCACAGAAATACAGAATGACTCCAGACCACGTATTCTTACTGCACCAGAATGAAATACGTACAGAGCATTTTTTCAGCCTTTAGCACATGCTGGAACTTGCCTAACAATCATAATGAGAGCAGCAAGGAAGCGATTTCTGATACCCAGGCCAAGCATACCCTGCCGCAAACAACCTTTTTCTTCCCATTACCCAGGCAATGTTTCATTAAAACTATAAAGCACAATGTAGCAACATAAATGCCACCTACATTATAGTCTGAAAATCATCATCCACAAGGATCATGTCTGCTGCCTCTTTGCAAACGTCTGTTCCAGTTTGTCCCATTGCTACACCAATATCTGCAGCCTTCAGAGCAACGGCATCGTTCACTCCATCTCCAGTCATAGCTACTACTGCACCATTATTCTGCAGGGACTAAAGAAAAGAATTCAAATCAGAGACTGAAACGACCCATCCTATATCATTGTTCTACATACAAGGGTTTGTGTTTTTCCCTCCAAATTCCTTATTATTCTATTATAAAATCCTAAAAAAGTGCAGCTGTTGGCATCTTAATTAATCTTCTATACAGGATTTTAGGTTAAATTTTGGTTTCTAATTCAGTCTGGATTTGAAAGTTAAGGTATATAAAACCTACATTCATGTTATCACCCTTTTATAGTTCTCAAAATATTCCAGCTGTCCTGTAATGTTTGACTTCCTTCTTTTTTCTCGATATAAGAATTGGAACAATTGGGAAGGCGCATCCCTCTTGGTTAGCTTTGTTTCTTAGCTTCTGAATGGAAGCACTACCTCAGACATGACCTGAAATTCATGCGCCTGTATCATTTTATTTCTGCTCCTTCTGAGAAGCAGCAGAAGTATGGCTCTCTCAAGCTCCTAGTCAATTCAACTGCACGGCAACATAAAATCTCATCAACTCCCAGCTCCCAACCTACAAGGAACCGTGATGTTGCCTAGCAGCAGTGCACAACCTTTGTGGACACTGCATACTTTTTCAAGTAGTGTTTTCAAATATACTTCACTTCTACACCACATTCACTTCTGGTTTCATCCAGGCACACTGCAGCACGTTGTACTTGAGTAAAGGCACTGCCAGCAGTACCCGTAGTCACCGGCCAGCACTTCAGCCTCCCGCGAGACCTACCTTTATAATTTTCAATTTATGTCGGGGACTGGCTCTGTAAAATACTGCAACCTGTTAAAAGCACAATGAAGAAGCAGTGAGAATTTGAGAGACCTCAAGAATTGTGTTGTATCCAATAAAGCTAGAGGATAAAAACATTCATTGCCTAAGGCCAACTATGCTCTCGTGTACTTCGAGTTTGAAGCTACAGTAAAATGTGTTTTTAGAGTGAAATCATTAAATATTAAAGCGTGTTCTGGTAAACAAAGCTGGTGCTACTTATTTAAAGATAAAATCTGCAATTTTAAAACCCTCTGAAACAGTGAAGCAACTGAGTTGTACTGGCTTGCTGCTGACATTCCTGACTAGATTCATGCAGACAGTTACCATGCTAGCTCTAAAAATAATGCTCTCTCTTATCAGCACTTGTGATAAGTTACTTGAGCAACGTTCATTTTACTATTTTATGTAGCACAGCATTAACACACTGAAGTTTTAATGCAATTAATGAAAATTCTATCTTAGAAGAAATTACTATTTTTCAGCATTTTCTTTATGTCTCTGGTCTACTCTGTAAACTGGAACTTTACTAAGTGGAATTCAGTTTTCAACCATGTTCCATACTGCTGGCAATCACATCTACTTTTCCTTGTCAAGAGGCAGCATAAGAAGTTAAGACTTCTCAGCAGACACATTAGACTGTGCACAGATATCAACTTTATTGGCTGATTTTACTCAACTCTCCTAGTAAGATCTTAAATATATGCCTGGAAAACAAATTCAAATGTGCACAAAGTAAATTTGTTGCCTTTTCTGGTTATTTGATGTGGCCAGCCTGTAAGAACAAGTATTTGTGAGTCACTAAGGAAAGACAAAGCTTTCTAGTTACTGTGTCCACATCATACACATAAATCATAATCGTAAATATTGGCTTTTGGCTCAGTTACATCACTAAAGTATGCTGCAGTCTGATTTTGCAAACTGAGTAGCATTTTGATGCATAACTTTTGCAACAGAGACAAGCCTGAAGCTCAATTACATTTGATTCCAATGTTATATTTACAACGACATTGGTTAATGCATTTAGATATTTAATAAGTAAAAGGTATTAAGCAGACAACATAAGAAATAGCTCTTTTCAAAATTCTTCACCAGTGGCCTCAGCTCAATCAAAAATCATTAACAATTCAGGCAGCTCCTCTTATGGATTACAGAAGGATGGACCGTCTGAACAGGCAAATTGCAAAATTACACACGTAGGCTACTTAAAGAAATAAAATGGTCTAACAACACAGAAAATGAGATGATGCTCATGTAAAGGTGGCAAAATGAAGGTTTCAATATTGGTGCAAAAAGGTTAAAAACCAAAACAAAACACCAATTTGAATCATTAAATGAAATGAAGGAAATAAATGAACTCGCTAACAAAAAGATAACCCTGTGAGTTGAAAGAAAGAAATCTTGATACAATCTTATGACAAACTGAAAGAGATTTGTTTGGTCTGGGAGAGCTTCCACACCCTGCACTGAAAGCCTCTGGTAATTTACTCTATTGCCTATTTCTTTTACTGGTATCTCTAAAGTTACATTTCAGATTTCCACAGATAAAAGCATTTCTCAATATGAAATGTATCCTTTACTGCATTTCACTGAGTAGTGTATTACAACAAACCTGGGGTGTTATTTGAGAAAGCTGCTGAATATCCAGATCATCTATTTCTTCTCCAGAGATTGCCTGTGAATTTTTGGAATACAATCCCAGTCGACTAGCTGGAAATGGATAATGAAACAGATGTTATAGCAATTACCACTTCAAAACAAACAAGCATACAAAATTAAGCACCCGATTATTCTTCAGAACTATTATTTTCTGCAGCATTTCAGATTTGAGATGTCTACAGCAGAACATCCTAACACTACAGTCTACTGCAGTGAATTACGTGAACTCTTGAGAAACACCTGCAAGCTACAAGGTCTGTTCTAATCAGATATTTATTTCCTTTAAAATTTTTAGGCCAAGATCTGTATTTCATTGTGTCAGGTGCAATGTAACCATAAGAGCCCAAACCTCTCCAAAGAATTTACAATTCCCAAGTAAAAAGGCACGTGAGGCATGTTACAACAGAACGCACTAAGAAAAAATACAGTCCAACATAGCAAAAAGTCACACATTACCCAATGAGGAAAATCACAATTTAAGCAGAAACAAAGCATCACTTGAGACTAGTTCTCTTCTGATTTCACTGCACCCTATGCTAACTCAGTGTACAGAGCTCACACATCCTGAAGACTCAATACCCACACTTCAGACCAACTAGCCAGGCATCACCAACACAGAAAACAAGTGAAAAATGAAAAGCAGTGAACTGTCCATACCAATGGCAACCGCAGTCTCCTGTGAATCTCCAGTAATCATTTTTATTGCAACCCCCGACATAATAAGTGTAGTAACAGCATCTTTCACACCAGTCCTTGGAGGATCAATTATTCCCACAAGCCCCAAGAAGGTCAGCTGTCCTAACTCAGGACCAGAAGCTAAGGCCAGAACTTTGAGGAGAGAAAGTAGTAAGTTAAGATTTGGAAAACAAAACAAAACATTTCCACCAACATTTCCAACAGCTGCTAATGCTTGTCTTCCAGAATTAAACCTAATGACATACAACTGTGTCTGCACACTGACCAAAGGCTTCAGGACTGAAAACATGTATGAGGAGCTTCATTCACCTGAGAATTCCACTTGAAATTAACTTCACACAAGCAGATGTTCAGAAATCAGACACAGCTGAACTAGTAGGTGAGAATAAAGCAAAACAGGGATTGCAACTTCTTTTTCTTAAACCTTGGCAGCAACATCTGTTATCTCAGCACCCAGATCAGCCTATTTCTGTGCATTGCCTTTCTTCTGAAGAGAAGTCTTTTATCAAACATACGTATTTCAGGTTTTAAAGAAAGCCTTCCCATTTATTCACAGATGAAAATGTTCATGCTTCCACTACGTGGAAAGGGAAAGGCACTCAGCTTTGTGCTTTCTGCACACACACGTGGTCCTTTATGCAAGGGCTTACTAGGAGTAGTATCTCTTTGTGCCTGTTTTCTTCAGTCATTCTCTGTATTTGTTTGCTTCAGAAAACTGCCAAACAGAAAATCTACTGTCACATTTTTAAAAAACTGGACCTGCTTTTCTCTTGCAATTCTGTCATTTAAATATATCTGAATTAAGGTTCCTGCTGTGAAAAACATTCTAGAAAATATTCAGCATGTAGTTAATAAAATCTCCCTCTATTAAGAAAAACAAAAGGAAAAAAAAAAAAGCAGGAACTAAAAATACATTAACTGATCCTCCAGTTCTCCTCTTGCATAAAAGACGCTGCTAGAGATATCTGGATGTTGTATGTTCCTGAGCCACACAGTACTCATGCTTTCACATTTACAGCTTCTGGATGGACTTCACAGCCCGGAGGTCTCTTTACAGAAGCCAAAGACAGACAGCTAGGTGTCCTGTATAATGCTTGCCCACAACCACTTCCAATCAATCACCTTGTGAAAAATACTTTCAGCTGTACTTAAAAATCTAGACAGCCTGTTAATATCAAATGTAATCCTAACGGCACCTTCTGACTGGCAAGCAGTTCTGCTAGACTAACTCACAAAGGTGCCAGGAGTCAGAGAGAAAAATGAACACATTCATATTGAAAAATAAAATCAGTAAAACAAAGAAACTCTTTGATGAGAGATGGAAGCTGTGAAGCAGCAGTGTGTTTTTCTGTTGTTATGGCTGCATGCAGGGGATGACAGGAACCAGCAGTACCTTTTCTCACCTGTTGCGATCTAATCGATGTTGTTATGCAGGCTTTAAGCCACACTGCCTGCCTTCCACTCCCCCATTTTAATGAAAAACCAACCAACCCACTGGCACTTACTGAACAAAAAGATCTTGTATCTGTATTTTTTCTTGGAACAAGCGAGCAGTACTATTTAAAATATGATTATTTTGAGACACCAAAATGGTCTTACCCCTAAGTCCTGCAGAGCCCATAGACATTTTCTCTTGCTGGTATTGCTCTCTCTGTTGCTGGGCAAGAGGTAGGGTCTGCCCCTTACAGTTGTATGATGTACAGTACCTAATGACTTGTTCATAAGCACCTTTCATAAAGCAAACCTCTGGTTTGTCCTGAAAGGCAAAGGAATTGTTGTGTGAACACATGTGAATGCATGTATACACACAAAAGTACGTCCACATGCACATCTGTAGGAACATTTCAGAAGAGTCTTCAGAACATACAATGTAAATCAAAGTCACACTTCCAAACCTCCAAATCCGTGCTTTGAAGCATCTCTTTGCAATGTACGTTTAAGAGCGCTAATGCTAATACAGCTAAGCTGATAATCAGTATCTTGTTTCAGCAGACATCACACACATCAGGCACTGTGGGTCACAGTTTATAAACTGAAGAGGCCATGCAAAGGACAGCAATGAAACCTACACAGAACATCAGACCTGGAAGACCTCTAGCTCATCAGCTGACCAGCTGTTTTCCTCCCCAGGTCATTAAGTGCATCACCTGCACCCTTGTACCACAAGTAACAACTCTAACACTGTCCAGAAAGCAACCTAGCCTTGGTGGTGGTACAAAGGGACTGCAAATCCACCACCAACCTCCAACACTTCTTCCAGTGCTAAATCAACTCATCTTTTCCCTTCCTCCCTTTTCCATTAAGAACTGCTGCTTCAGCTCAATTTCCAGTCACTGGTTCTCATCTTCTCTTTCCTGTTGTGCTAAAAAGCTCTTTTTTTAATACACCTATTTTCTCCCTTTGAAAGATTTTATGCACAGTAGTCGAGATAGCTCAATTTTTCTGATGGGCTTAACTGACAGAGCTCTAATTCCACTGCATTTTCTTAGCCTTCAAGTAATTTATGGTCCTTTTTAAATTGTTGAAAAATTGGAAACTATCTTTTAAAAATTCTAATGCCAAAACACAGACACAGTAAATCATACAGGGAAAAAAAAAAAAGTCCATCAACAAGGATTATACAACCTCATCCTCCACACAGAGGAAAGGATGCATTGTTTCCAAAGCAAAGATTTTACTGTGCCCCTTAAATACTGTTCAAGCCTTTTTTGGTCAGAAGTACTAAGAAATTTTCCATAAATCCAAAATAAGGTCTGTTGTTGAACATATCATCTAGAAGTCACTGCCAATCTGATAACTGCAGTCTATGTCAATATTGTTAACAAAAGTATTAGAATTGGTCTAAATGACATGTGAATGCAAATATGTATGTGAAAGCACTAGAAGACAGAAAAAGAGGTTAAAAATGGCTTATATTGATAATCCAGAAGACTGCTAACAAATAAAACCTGTGAACACTGAGGAGTGAACATGCTGTCCACATTAAAAACAGAAAACCTGGGGTTTCAAGCAAAAGACATTTTTGATTATTAAACACCTACACATTTCTTCTTGCTCCTAATTCTTTATGTAACTGAAACAGCAGAAGACTGGCAGACTTGCTTGAAATATTTGATAAGTGAGGAGAAGGAAGAAAAACCAGATACATTGGAAGTGTGAGATATCAAAATACTGAACATTATTTCTTAGTATGCCTTTAATGGAAGTAATTCCTTGGCCTTCTTCATCTCCATTTCAGAGCTTGAAACTGAAACTTGAAAAATCAAACCATATTCCCAGTACTGTGCATTACCACCAGCCTGCCACAACCTCTGAAGTGAGAAATGAGGACGTTAAACAGGGTACATAACTGTTCCACACAGCACAAGGAAGCTGAAGTTTACCTGCTGGGTTCTGTGAACGCATTTAACAGCCATCCATTTTTGCTCTGAGCTGAAGGGATATTCTGCCTTCCTTATGTAGTCCTCCTGGAGCCCATCTAAACCCATCTGTATAAGATAGAAAAAGCACCATGAGAAGCTTTTTCAAAGAGAGGTGCCTTCTGCTGAGACTTGTTAGTTACCTATCAGTTAAAAGGTCACTTTTGTCTCCAAATTTGCTTTTCAGCACACTGTGGCTCTCCTCAGACAAAAGTCTGAAAAACAAGCCCTGAATGAACCTCGTGGCTTCAGCGTAAGTTAGACCATTTCAGTCTATGCATTTGCTTTGATTCAAGGACCTTGAAATAACCTGTGTGTGTGGATGGTCATAATCTACAAGTCTTGCCATGGGTAGTAAAGTAGCTCTTCATTTGACAAAACACGTTTAAAACCACAGTGCATTTTTTTGTATTTTTATATCTATATAATTTCTCTGCTTGAAGGGCCTAGAAAATTATTATAAGACTGTGGCAGAGCCTGGAGGAAGCAAGTCAGTGAGTTAAAGTTCAAATGATCCAACCTGAAATGACTTATTATCAGTATCCTCCACACATTTAATGGGAAACTAACCATGACAGATTGCATTTTATTCCTCGGCCCAAATGCAACTAGCAGATTTCGGTGCTCTACCCTTAACCAAGGTGGAGCGACCATTAAAGGTGCAGAAACAGCAGCCTGCCGTAAGCCATTCTCAGTACTTACAGAGCTTCATAACTCCTTCATTACCTCCCTTTCCAGCAGGGGAAGTGGAAGACCCCAGTTCTTCCCCGTTTCTTTAGGCTCTTGCCATAACAACATCACTTTGGTCACTTCCAGTCAATGACTGGACACTTGGAATGGATATCAGCAAGATGATAACTCTGTCCTCAGTTACAAGGGGAGAAAATGATTGTAATGCATTCACCTTTGAAGGTTTTTGATTTCAATCACCGTCACAGAAAAATCAAGTACTAAAATGTCTTACTACACTTCTCAGTAGCTGTAGCATGTGTCACAGCATAAAAAAAGCATTTAACCAGTGTTCACAATTCAGACTACCTGTGCCCAGCACTTAAAAGGCACTGTAAATGCTGCAGGCACCAATATACCCATCAAGTTCTTACTGCTTCTGATGAGAACTGGGAACAAGACAGCGCAATCAATATTCTGCAGGTAGATTAGCCTGTGGCAGGCAAAATGATAGTACTGCGCACAAGAAGATAACAATAAAGATTTTACTTCAGCTCCATATAACTTAATAACTTCCTCTTATCTTTTGGAACACCCAAAGATTTCCAGCAGATAAGAATCACAGGAGATGAGGAGCTGCAATACAAATCTAGGAGCTGCAAATGAAGGGAAAAAGAAAACTATTTCTACATACTTGCCACCTGCCAAGAGTTAAAAATTACCATCAGGCACCCACCTTCATTGCAAGGGCAATTAAAGCCCCTTCCGTTGGCTTCCCCATTAAGGTGTTGTTTCTAATCACAGCATCATTGCAAACACAGCCAGCCTGAAAGAAACATGGAGAAAACAAACAGTAAATGTTATGCACTGTCATCAGTTAGATGTCACCTCTCTGTGCTCTCACCTCAACGATTTTGCTGATGGACAGGTTGTTATAGCCGTGAATAACCTCACCATCGACCATCACCTCTCCAAACCTGTTGTATCCCACCCCGGTGACCTGTAAGACAGAGAGCCAAAGGCAGCACGTAATGAAGTTTTCACAGGGTTCATGAACTGTTTTCATCTCAGCTTTTCACTGGGAACTGCAGAAAACAAAAAGAAGGCCGTTCGTCATGATGGATTTCCCCCACGTGACTGGAGTCTCCTACTAAGCATCTAATGTAGCAGGCACCAAATCAGGGAAAAGAGTCCTGAGGGCAACTGAGTTCTTCAATGAAATATACTGAACATGAATTTTCAAAAACGTAGCAATTTTGCTCCTTAGCATAAATAAATGCAGTGTATGTTGTCTCCTTACTCAATTAGGACATGCTTATTTTTCCTCCTCCTTTCTTCTCCTTCCTAATTTTTCCCTCCTATTCTCCTTTATCCTGGTTAATAATGCATACCCCTGCAGGGGAATGGAAGCACACAGCCACGTCCCACTTTCATGCAGGAAGAGGAAAATCACAGCTGAATGGCCTCTCAGCTGAGACTTGAAAGAAGTGTTGTTAATAACAGTAAAATCATATTTTTAACACATAAAATGCAGGCATCCCACTAGAATCCTGAGGAGTCTTCAGGCCTACAGCACTAACAGCTATTTCAAATTCTCTTTCCATCAGGAAAAAGGAGCTGATTACATACAGCTATGCTTTTTTTTTTTTCCCTAGCATAATTTGTTCAATTACAGTTTTCCTACAAAATTTCAATAGAAAGTAAGTACCAAGAAATACAAGCAAATAGGTAAATAACAGGAAGAATTAAGAAACCCTAAAAAAATTCTTATGAAGTCAGTGACAAGACCCTCCATTAACTACAATGTGAATAAAACCCTAAACATGAGGAGTGTGGGAATTTAAGAACATGCTTCAAACACACTCGCACAAAACTGCGTACTTCCACCCCTTGCTGCTTTTCCATCCCCACTGCTTTTGCTTCCCTTTCATCCATTTCCTTCTCCCTTTGTAGTAACGGCTCAACCTCAGCCACAGCTTCATGTTCTGCTCCTACTTTAAACTCCATCCATTATGAAAAAGCAATTATGACAGCACACATTACAGAGGATTCACACAACACATTGTCTTTCCGCCAAAAGCTGGATACTCCTATTTCAAAAGTTCTTAATGTTTAAATTTTACTGATATGCACCAACAGCAAAATAGCTTCATACTGAAAAGTCAAATCTTTTGTCTTTGTACTGCATCTCAACATATTATGACATACAGCCATGATGAGATGTAAGAACTTTGTATGCTATTAAAAAAAAAAAAACCTTCTGTAGCTACAGAATGAATGCGTAACACAGCTTGAAATCTGAAACACTAAATGAACAGAAGAACAGAATTAGCCAGAAACTGAGGAACCAGGATTTGATGCAACAAGTTTACAGTATCTTAATTAAGGCTTTACAAGCAGTATAACAAGAGTATTTCAGCTGATACACACAGTGAAGTAAAAGCAAAACTCGAGCCTAACAAAGTCTCACTACGTACCTCAGCATGCTGCCCATCTGAAGTAAAAATATGAGTAACTGTCATCTCATTCTTGGTCAGAGTTCCAGTTTTATCTGAACAAATTACATTGCAACATCCTGGAATAACCAGACAGCACTTTAAGACATGTTCAGAATAAAGTGGGTAGCTAACAAGAACAAAAGTATTCAAAACATGTAGAAATACTGCAGCTGTCTTTATGAAAAGAAACAAGATGGGATTTAACAAAGACAGATAATTTTCAACTATTTATGAATAGCCATGCAAGGTTCTTTACAAGTTTATCCGACAAATCATAAAACAATTAAAATCCCAAATTCACCAGTTGTCAAAAGCAATTCCATTCACTGCCCCCTTAATTTTACTCTGGTGCATCTCAGACTAGTGCTGAAATCTCAACCGTGACTCCTGGTGAGGAAGAACGTTAAGAGCCAGGTTTACAGCAGACATTCTTCCTTATCAAAAAGAGTGACTTACCACTAAAGCTGACTGAAAAGATTACAGAAATGTGGAAATATGTACATGCTGTTTTAACTCAGGAAAACAATTTTGAAAGTGTTATTCTAACACTCTGTGTAAAAGGTACTCAGTTCAGAAACAACACCATCATACTGCCAGCAAATAAGAATACCTGCTTTATTTTGACCATTAGCCATTAACTTTCCTGTTGATTTCCTAAGATTTCTATCAAAACATTACCTCTAGGTTAGCTTTGCCATACCTAAAGTTTCAACAATAGGCAGTTTTTTCACAATAGCCCGTTTCTTCACCATCCTCATCACGCCAAGGGCCAGTGTCACTGTTACCACAATTGGGAGTCCTTCAGGGATCGCAGCTACAGCCAAACTGAAGTGAAAATAATACACAAACCTTGTCTTAGAATGCCACAGATTAATGCTGTTTCTGCAGCTGTTAACAGAGGTTAGAAGTGGAAGGACCCAGCTGTCATTTGATTCCAGTTACATTCCACTCATTAGGACACTCACAGAAGACAGTAACAATATATGCAATGGCTTAGACACTTCTACTCAAGCAAAAGAAGAAAAGTTGGGAAAAAAACAATTGTACACCTGTTTTGGACACAGCAACACTAGCTTTCTGCAAAGCAGCCCAGGTTATGAAGAGTGTGGTCAGCACGAGAGAGAACTGGGAAATGCCACCACTCAGGTGACCTGTGATCCATGGCTACCACCTCCAGATCACGCTGCAGCAGTGCACGAAGCGTTGGAACAGTGCAGGATGTCATCTACATAAGTTGGTTGACAGCACTGTAAATGAGATCTCAGTATCTCATTGTACAATGCCTGAAGTTGCAGCTCCTGGTGCCTTTGTTTTTGTTTGTTTTTAAAAGAAGTAGGTCTCCATAGATCCTGTTATTTAAAGAAACGCTTTTTATTGCTTAAGGAAACACTTCTGCCTTATGCACTGTCCATGCCACGAGCAACTCAGCAACTTTTCTGAGAGTAGAAAGCTGCAGCATAGAAACTCAGCATTAATTCTCAGCAGACAGTACCCTGGGATTAAGTCTCCATAATGCGCTGGAAAATGAGCTGATGAAGTACACGGCACAAGCCTTGCACTCACTCAATTTTATGTGATGCCACTTATAAAAGTGTATTTTCTTTATTTACTCAGTGACAGAAATTCAAACTGTACAACTACTTATTGTCTGTTTACAGATGTTCCAAAAACACTCAAAAATCACCATACAAACACACAAGAGATAGACAAGTACATCCCCTATTACTAAAAATGATCATGAAATGGCTTTTTGGCAGCAGTCTTCTTTCACCCTGTAATCTAACCTTAAAAGCAGAGTCTGTGCAAGCCCATCACAACATACATCACTAGCTTTCAAACACTTCCTGTAATGCATGATTTACATTATTTAAAAACCNCTGTAGCCTAACAGAAAAAAGAAAAATAACCCAACCAAGCTTATCATTGTGCTGTCTATAAAGAAAAAAAATATATATATATTATTTCCTTCAGTGTTGAAGCATGATTCTGGTATTACAGAAAAGATGAAGAAGGGTTTTGCCAAGTTGCCCAATCATAGCAGCAGTAGTGAGGTACTCACAAGACCTTGATGCAGAATGCACAACATGGTGCAATTTGAAAGGAAGCATTTACGAGACAGAAAAGCAAGTCTGGGAAGAAGCACACAAACACCATTATGACGAAAGCTATGTTACATTAGTAACCTTCAGATGATTCCTTCCACAAACTCATTAGACAGTAGCAAATAAAAGCAGATGACCTCTTCTTGTTGGATATTTTGACAAGTCTCCCAGTTGTCCCAAGCCCAGGGGTCAGTTTCAGTTACAAAACAATCTGCAGTTGCTTTGCATAGCTTCTCTTACCTATTATACCGAAGGAATACAAAGACAGCTGCTTTCCTAAGAGATCCATGCTCTTCTGCAGCGGTGTCTTTGGAGCCTTGGTGAACAGTGAACATCCAACAGTTAACAAGCACAAGTTAAAAAGTATGAACTGTATCACACATTTCTTCAGCTGTGCAAATTTCAAGACCTTGCCTTGAAACTAACTGAAGATGCAGCTATACAGTATTTTCCCATCTGTTCCCTTTGTGAAACCACAAGCTACTTTGTTCCACTCTCATCTAGAATTCAAGAAGTTTGAAGAATATTTCAATGAATTTTTTTTTTAAGAAATATCCTTGTGATGTTTACAGCAAATCTAATACAAAAGGTCACATCAACAATTTTCAAATAAGCAATGCTGACTAAAACCAACTGCATTTCTTCCAGACAGAAAAGTTCTTGATAACAAGAACAAAACTGATTTTTCCAAGGCAGAAGCATTAAAGGCCAGCAAGGCCAATTCTATCTCAGGAAGAATTTGCTAACCAGCTGCTGAAAATTCAGGTTAGCCAAATACAAAGCTACAGAAACATCTAGTGCCAAAACAAAACCACACCACCACCACTAGTCAGGAGGGGGACACCATGCAAACATTTTCATTTAAACATATATAGCAGGAAAGCAGATTTTTACACTGAATGCTAGTTAGTTCGTTTCAGGGGTTTTTTTGTGCGTGTGTTTTTTTTTTTTTTGTTTTTAAATAGTAATATATGGTGGACTACAGTATGGAAAGCATGGCAACAAAAGGGAAACAGGGTCACTGTAAGTCTCTGTTGCCCAAGCTACAAAAACAGTCTGCACTATGTGGGAAAGCTGATATTGAATTTGATTCACCATCCTTACCTCCAAAATTTACTTTTAAAATAAGATTATTATAAAACAAACAAAAATAGCCCCACATCACACTGGAATTTCAGAATGTTGATGGTGTAGAATGATCACAGATGTTTTTTTCCATTAATAACTGCAATTGTTACAACACAAACTGAACACTGCTGAACAGATGAACTTATTTTCCTCGCATGTGTAATAAGGTGGACTGCACTCTGGGTGACCGAACAGCAGCACTCCCCAGAGAGGTGCAGCAAGGCACTGTGCTAACAACATGAGGTCAGTGGTCCACTCCAGGCTGACATATGTAATGCCACACCTAATGGCCTTAGCTGCTCTGTTTGGGCACGTTTCAGAAATGTAATTTAGAAAAAAAAAAAAAAAAAAAAGGGCTGCCTATCCTATGGCTGATCATGTCCTGACTGCCACCTTACGACCCTGTGTTGGTGAGGCAGCCAGAGAAGAAACTAGAAGGCCGCAGAGACACAAAGCAATCGAGGGTCTGACTCCTGTGTGGATCAAAGTGCTGCAACAGAGAAAGTTACCACAGGAGTTTGGTACACTCAGGTCAAAGGGAGCTCCATAACCTTAGGAAAAGGAGAGATCATGAGGCAGCAGGAAACACGTGCACAATCCTAAGCTACACTGCTGCTCAAGGGAAAACGGTCCTGTGCACAGATCTATCATATAAATCCCTGCTGCACAAACATAGTTCCACTTGAAAAAATACACTCGCACACACC
>VXAV01004780.1:73751-91002 GCA_013399715.1 Alectura lathami
CACTGAAATTACGCCCCAAAGATTAATACAGATAAAGACACAAAATCAGCTCCTAGCAGCTGCCAGAACATCCTACAATTCAGACTGAAAACAACCTTTCGACTTGTTTAGTTGAACACTTTTTCTGAATGCTGAAGTTTTCAAGATTGGACTACATACATAAAACCGGAAAATCCTCTCCTTCCGTTTCCTACGACCAAAACCCACATACAGTAAGGATTAGCAATTACATTTGGGAGCTTAATTATTTCACAATTCAAAAATACTTACTGCAGCTCAGTATACAGCGTCTATCTTCCCCTCTGTCCCACAAAAACAAATGCTATTAAATAATCAAGCAGTATTAGATATATACCTCAAATAATCGCAGATCAGCCGGGACTCTGTCTCCAACTGAGAGGCAGACTGTATCACCTGGGACTAAATCCCTCGCAAGCGTATGTTCCACTCTACCTTCTCGTACACTGTAGGTGCAAATACGAGGTCAAAGTGCGTAAGAATGTCTTCTCTGGCACTTTGTCTGAGAAAATCCAAGTGTTGACTATGCATTGCAGCGTTACTGGTTTCAGCAAAATACAATTTCAGTTTTGCTGTTTATTTCTCTAGGTCGGCATTGGTAATAGAATTTGAAGTGCTCAAAGGGCAAAAAACGCAGAGTATTATTTTAGGCCCATATAACAGTCTTTAAAATTAGACAAAGCAAATTACGTTCTATATCAGCATAACAGCTTGCTATAAAGGTGTTGAGTACAACCTTCTTCTACTCATTTCACATTAACTTAACACGACTTAGTTTAGGAGAGAGAAGACATACGATTCCATACCAATGGCATTCTGGAGGCACAAGTTTACTAAGCTCTTCAAGAGATTTTTCTGATCTGTACTCCTGCACAAGGAGAAAATGGAACAATTAAACAAAAAAAATTTAAACATGCAAAACTAAACAAGATAATGAAGCTGCATTAAGGTAATACTCCAAACAGTCGGTTAAGAGACGCCCTTCAATGGCTGCTTATTAGAGATACTTTAAAAAGCAAATACAGTCCAAACACTCAAACTTTTACTGATTTCAGAATTTGCCTACATACATTTTTTCAGCAAGACTGGCAGAGGTATTCTGCATTTTGCTTTAATACCTTCAGGGCTTTGTAATACTTACAGTAATGTTTCTAAACTCAGGGATCAAACACAATCAAGTTCTACAACTTAGCAAGTTTATACCAAAAATACCGTGATCATGCTCTTAGCCCCTGGAGAATCAGGGTACTACAACCCACCTCTAACTCAATAAACAGATTACAAAATTAAGATATAAAGCATAAACAGAAAACTATTTTGCTTCAGGTGCACACTGGATAAAGCTGGGTATTTAAAGAAAATAAACAACATTTTTACGGCTTAGAAAACAATTTTGAAGGTTTTGGGGTAAAATTTCTGAACGAAACTGCAGTCAGAGAGACGTTCAAAATATATTTTCTATGAAAAGTGCTATTTCAAAGCTGTTTAATCTGAATGCTTCTTCACAAGCAGTCTTATTGCTGAGTGTATTACCCACACAGATGCATAAATGTCCATGTACTTAAAGCAGGACAAACCATGCACTTTAGAAAAGGCAAAAGACTTGGATGAAAGCACAGAGCTCTTTAATCAAGCACCGTGCAGCTGCACATTGCATCAGGACAGCTACTTATTAAATAGAAGAGCACACACAAAAGCAATAATCTCATTTGGACAACAGATGTCTTACCTGAACAAAGGCAACTGTAACAACAATGAGTATTGCCTGCAAGAAAACAAAGCAGGTAAGAGAATTCCAAATAGCAATGAAAATAAGCGATCACATTTGCTTTTGCTCAACCACAGTCATTACTACATGTTAGCAATATGGCTTGGAAACTGACTTTCTCATGCTCAGAATGATTGGACCACTCTCGGGCCTGCTAAAAAAAAAGCAATGCCATTATCTACTTAGGTCTGTTAAGTGGCATCCAAGAACTTCAGTAAGCTAATATTACTAGAAATAAGACAGATAACTGGAAAGTGATTTTGAAGTAAGACTTCCAGGGACTGGAGGAGTAAACTCTGCTCTGTGCTTCTAAAAGGCGAGCAAGAGATAGAACAGGTCTGGAGCCATAAAAACATCTCAATAAGGAAAAAAGTGGAGGGAACTTGGGAACTCCGCCCAAGACTCCTGAGGAGTAATACAATACACTGAGTACACCCCAAACAGCCAAGATCCCAACCAAAAAGGCAAACTAAAATTGCCCATTAGGTGTAACCCAAGAGAATCACTAAGGCATCAACAGGAAGCCTTCCCCCCCGTCACACAGGGCTCTGGTCACAACACCTCAACATAAACATCACAGGGCTTGTAAGCACGCAGCGTGAAAAGGCGTCAATGAATGAACTCTTCCAGAGAATGTCCAATTTTTCCAAAGTGCACCCTGTAACTACTACAAGATATGACACGACCATTTCGCAGGAGAAAGCCTCTTGCAGAACTCTTAACTAAATCAAGGAGAAATCCACCAAGTCTGCCTCATCTGTGACACTAATGTTGCCGTCAGAAACTGAATACCAGCAAACACCTCTATGTATTTCTCACGTCTCTTTTGGAAGCAACAGCACCTTCTACAGGCCATGCTGCCTGACAGAGCTCTGCTCCCCCAGCCCCATGTGAGCATCTCACAACTTATCTATGTGCAACGGCTTGCAGCAAGAAGCCAGTATCCTCCAGCAGTGAAAACACAGAAATCAACTTAATTACAATCAAATGATACCACCCCACGTTAGCATTCATGTGATGTTGAAAGGAAACGTGGTCACCCATTCTGAAGCATTCTCTCAGAAGATGATAAAAATTTTAGTTCCTTACCACAGTGATACTGACAGCATCATCAAACTGATGCATTATAACACTGATGACTGCAGATGCCAGGAGAAGCATAATAAGGGGGTTTTTAAACTGAAAGGAAACAGAACAGTAATTCAGCAATCCTCTGCACAGAATGACTATCTACCCCTCAAAGCATGTATATTTTTGAAACATATTATTCAGTAATTAAAGTATTTGTAATCTGCCAGCGCAAACAAAATGTGCCTTTCTACAGCTCAGACTTTAAGGTTTTCATTTTTTTTTTTTTTTNAAGGCCTTGAATGGACCATACTCTGTGTGTAACAGCAGAAACCATTTCTTACATTTCTTGATCCCCATTTTCAAGACAAAAAAATATCTCCTCTGTATTTGTTCATACTGCATTTAAATACACACAAAAAAAGCCTGAAACACATTCCAAATGTTGTTGAGGTAACTACAGACAGATCCTGTTCCCAGCAACTTATTATCACAGCAGCAACACGTTTCATAATTTTCAATTCATGACTTCTTGCTTGACAAGATACAAACCTTCATTTTAGATCATACGCTTTCTTCAGATTTCTAAAGGCTAAAGTAATAAAGGATCTTACTTCCACATGACAGCTAGTTTCTAACACTGTCAACTTTTTATGAGAAATCTTACAAAAAAAGTGAGTGTTACAATAAAAGCAGAGGATGTTCTAGAGCACATATGATGAGCACATTCAAAGCAAATACATATCTTAATAAATCCTACCTAAAATAGGCTGGGATAATAAGCTTTAGAAGTGTTCACATGCATCTAACTGACACTATGGGTGGGAAAACAAAGCATTAATGCCAGAGGACAGCCAGTATGCAAAGATACTCCCACTCCTATCATCAGCACAGAGTGGAATACTTTTCCAGTCACTTCCAAGTCAGTCACTTTCTCTAGAATTAATTTGCTATTACTTCAGGGTCTACTTTAGAACTTAAGTGTACTGCTGCTTAGACAAGCTGCAGGAAGCATTGACCAAAATGTTTAACATAAACTCATTAGACAAATCCTGTTTGAAAATTGCTTTAAAATCTTTGCCAGGGAGATGTGAGGGAAGCAAAATAGTGGCAGAGTAGTCACATTTCCACACCACTCCGAGAGCTGCACGGGCTCACCCTTGTAATAAATCAAGCTGACAGGAAGAAAACTACACTTGACTTTTGCCAGTTCTGCTTAACTGCAGAATCAAGGCTGACCCCATCTGCACCCTTGGTTCAAAGGCAAAGTGCTTTTGCTTTTTAAAATGTCCTTTGCCCATCACGTTATTCTCACTCCATACTAGAGTCACATGCATTTGCGTCTGATTTTAGTGTGATTCATGCTCAGGTCTTTGCCTACAGGGAGCTCTATCCTACCTCTCCAGCCCTTACACTAGTTCCAGATGGTAGCCTTCTGCTAGACAGGAACATTTACTCACAAACAAACCACGCAATCTAAACACTGACATGTACCTCAATGAAAGCTTTTTCAATAGGTAAATTAGATGCAAGTTACAGAAGACAATTTCTCACTCAACTTCAGTTTACCCACTTCTATCAGAATGTATTCATGTACATGAAAGATAAGGAACAGGGCTCAAAATTACTAAGTGTTAAAATCGAAAAGCAGAAAATAAAAATCTTAACCTGGGAAATGTATTTTTTCCACAGTGGTTCATCTTCACTAATATCAAATTCATTCCACCCATGGAACGCCCGTCTATGACACACCTCACAGTTTTTTAAGCCATTCTGAAGATTGGCCTATGAAAATATACAAACATTAATACACAGTCAGCAATTACACTGTTAAGACAGTCTTCAAAACAAATTCCAACACCTAAGTAGAGAGCCTGAGATCATACAAATTCAGCCATCAGAAACACAAGCCTGGTGCTGGGGTTTGTATGACAATAAAAGTTAACCAATCACTACTTTAAAATAAAACTTGGTAGTAAAAACATTCAACAAAAAATTCACTGAAGAACTGCAGAAGCAGCTGCTGCTTCCTTCATCTCTCTCAACGATTGCTGCAGAAAACTCTTCAGCCAGCCAAACTGCAGGCACAGTTCTGGCTTCTCAGGATTACGTCAGGAGCTCAGATACTCGGCCAAACGACAGCAATAGCTTCAAAGCCTTGAGCTGTCAGTGACCAACATGTATCGTGGTGTACTCCTCCAGCAGTCAAGCACACAGAAAATGAAAGAAGACCGTCTATCAAGAAAATTGACCCAAATTCAGTGGTTCATAAATCTGTCAATGGATAGCTTTCTCAGTCCTGTTCCAGCTCTTAAAATGGAGGCTACCAAAGTGTATTTAGGGACATTAGGAATTCCACAGAGAAACTGAAGCAATAGCTATGAAAAACAGGAGGGAGTTTTACAGGGGAAAAAAAAAAAAACACTCTAGGAGAGCCTTCTTAACAAAAAGCAATGTCCAAAGCACAGAGAAATCCAAACATTTTCAAGTTGTACCGTACCCTCTCCATAACCAATTTTCTCAAAAATACTGGAATATAGAGGAACAATATTAAAATCAACATCTTTTAGAAGCAGACAATAGTTAATACCAAACTGCCTGACGATGTCAGCATGGCCGTCAGTGACAAGATCTCTCCTTAAGAAATACCAAACATTTCATAACGTCAGCACAGTTTTAAGAGATGCAACATCACTTACTTGTAGAATGCTTGCAACTTCATCAACGGGCAGCTCGCTTGCTTTTTTTGAGGACAGTACAGGAATCATTGTCTCATTGTCACCATCAGGGATTTGTTGAAGACGTGCAACCTAGAAATGAAACCCAAGTCTGAAGGAAAGGCAGCACCAAGATTTCATTTCAAACAACATACACCAGAGCAATGCAGCATTAATGCCACTAAAAGACAGTTTTCAGTAACCACTGCACTTAAATAAATCTGCAGATTCACCTTCTTTTTATGCAGCACTTTATCTGCAATTCTAAAACAAAACAGTGGATACGCAACTGAGAGAACTGTATCTGCAGAGATGTGTTAAGCAATGGCAGAGACCCCTACAGTTCCAAACATTCATAATCGTTTAGCTTATTACCATCAATAACAGGTCAGAAAGTAAACACTCCAGATTAAACTCCAGTCCCTGGCCCTACCTTCTACTTATTAATGCAGTCAGCCTAAGCAAGCCTGTCTGTGTTTTACTGCAGACTAAAAAGAGAAACAACGTTAAGCAAACCACAGATACTGAGTGCAGATGCAAGTGAAGTCATAGAACTTTAGTACGAGAACTTCTAGTCAATGCTAAGACATTACAGGAAATTACAGGAAAACATTGCTTTTTAAGAAATTAATTTTGTGAAGTGCAGAACAGTGCCTTAGCAACACTGACAGCACCACTCAGCCCTGCTCTGACATTTAATGAAACTGAAGAGTTTCAGAATTCTTGCTCATTCAGTATTAGAAGCTAAAGCAGTACTCCCTTTCCACCCTTTTCTCCTTCACCCTCACCCTACCTTCCTGGGCCCACAATTAATAATTCAGCTCCTGTTCATCTTGCCACACCCAACCATTAGCTGGAATACCCCTACCATGCAAACATGCACACCACAGGAAGGGTTTTCCATTACACTCACATAGACTTTGAATGGGTGGTTTAATACAACAAAGGTTTGGAATTGCCTCTGTGGATGCTGAGGCAATATTTAATACAGAACACTTCAGGATGAAAACATGTTACAAGATTACAGCGTTTTTATCGCCCAAAAAGCTACAACAGTTTTCACGACACATGGTTTTGCCTTGTACTCAGATATGATAGCTGGGATGAATTCAACTTGATTTTTGTTCTTGCAGCTGCTTACCTAAATAAGATTACACAAAACCTTCCTCCCACAGACCCAAGGGAACAATGAAGGAGGGGGAACGCGCCGCAGTCAGAACACACACGCCTGCTGAGGAAAGCCTCTACACTTGCCATGGAGCTCCTGGTGCAACAGTGCACCTCGGGACTTGCCCCCTTCCTGTAATTCTAAGAAAGCAGGTCTAGAGACTAAGAAGAGCTGCAGGGCGGAGTGGGTCTGAGCCCCCAGGAGGAGGGCATGGCAGACCAAAGGACGGCACCTTGGCGAGATGCCAGCTGGCCTCAGTCAGTGGGCAGCCCCTGGGCCATCACACCCCAGCTCCAGTTCCAACAGCTCGCTCCACTGAGAGGGCTTGGGGTTGTGCTGTTGGTTGCTAAGCTTTTAGCGATGCACGCGGGCAAAGACCTGAACTGGAAAGCCTGTGGCCATGTTTTTAGTTACAAAATCTGACTAAAATAAGATCCAGCAAGTACCTACCCGACTGTAAAGCCTATGTACACACACTGCTGTAGGCCTGAGGTTTCTCCCAGAACACAGGTTCTTTGCTTTAGTTCCCCCTCTAAGCCCTAGCTTTTGATTTTCCCCAAAAGGAGTGTCACGAATGCGCTATCTAGTTACCACAGTCCAGAATTTAGGGCTGAAAGCAATTAAGCCTAAGTACCATTTCAGAACAAGCCCACAAATGCACCAATTTGACCAAGATTACCACATTCCCCTCACAAACTCTAAGCAACCAAGCTTTCCCAGTGAGAGCAGACAAAAATGAACTGACAGCCATTACAAATTTTAGTGCTGAGAAGTTGTTTTTTTTTCCCCTCCCTACAGCAAGTGACATGGCTGGTAGACTCAAACAGCAATTCCAAAAAGGAATACATACCTGATCGTTTCCCTAATGTTATCAATTAGGACTTCAGAAGGGCTAGTAACAAGCTCTTTAAGGGTATCTTTATAAGGTAAACATCCTTAAACAGACATTAAGGCTTTTCCAAATAAATCTTTGTCAGCACGGTAGAATTGTGCTAAAACAAAGCCTATTTTGACAATATTTTTGCGACAGACTCCAAAAGCCACTGATTTTGAGCACGTTGCATTCAAACCACCTCCCACTTTCAAGAAGAACACTGTAAAAACTTTAGGCTACAACAAAAAAAATCCACACAGAAAATCTGGCAAAGGATTAGAAAAATAAAGGTGCAGGAGTTGGCTATGGAAAACCTTCTTACTCTAGAGCAAAATGACTTACTGTAAGACAGCTCCGGAAGGATCCTTCAGCAATCATCTCAAAAACCTCTACAACCTGTGTCAATTGAACTCCACTCACTGTTCAGAAAAGAATGATTTCCTGTCTCCCACACCTTGCCACCAATTAAATTCACTCACTCAGCCAGCACAAAACTGAGCCTTGTTCCCTTCATCACGATCTTCCACCACATAAAGAGGGTTCACATTGACAGATTTAAGTCAAAAAACAAGTTGGAGAAAGCACCTGCCACCTGCTGAAACATAATAACCATACTCAATCAAGTAATTCTGCCTTTACGATGCAGTACTTCCCATTCTGCGATGCAATTTGTTTTCAAACATCAGTTGGTATCTTAGAACACTTCATACTTCACGGTGGGGACAGTTTTTATATGGACAGTGGGGCTAAGAAATGGTACTGGCCAATGCTGCTCTGTCAGTTAGGCAGCACACAGCTGAAGCTTTTGGAGCAATGATTACAGCTTTCCATTCCCCACTCGCAGCTAGACCTACCAGGGAACAAAGCAGCAGGATGCTAGCTAACAAAAATCAGCAGCTGCCTCAGGAGGGACTTTTCCTGGACCGCTTCCAACATACACACCACCACTTCCATGGCAAGAAAAGCACATCAGTCTTGGAACCACAGAGCTGTGACTAAAGCATGTTTATCAAAAGTAATGCAAGTTCGTCTGGGAGGTTTGCATTGCTGGGAATTCAGAGACCCTTCCTGTTTTCTCTAAAGAAAAACCTGTCATCTGTCTGACCAGCCAGCAGCACAACAAAGAAATTGTTCCTGCTCACATGCGGTACAGTTCTGCCTACCTTTTTTCTGCCATCACTGGAAACCAAGTGCCAACATCCTGTTCTGTGTAGCAGAGTGGCAGGAATAGTCCATAGTTCATCAGCAGGTCTCACCAACATTGAGATACCTTTTAAAAACTCTAAGAGGGAAATTTTAGCTCTACATGCTCAGAAAATGCAAATGGCAGGACCTACGCTAACTGAGAGCGGTCTAAAAATTTTAGAGCACTCTCACAACAAAATCTGTTTTCAGATAATCTTGTGACCAAAACACCTTGGTTAATTAGCTAATACAAAATCCTTCAAACTTCACATGCAGTCACTCAGGTGACCTACAAGTGCAAAACGCAAAGGCCATGTAAAAGCAAAACTACACAGGAACACTCAAAGAAAATAACAGGATGTTAAAAAAAAAAGAAATCTAAGTTACAGCAATTAAAAATAAATGCTGATTTTTTCTTTACAAAGCTCTGTCAGAAAGGTGAGAGGAAGGAACACAGTGGGGTTTGGGGACTTTCCTCCTGGCAAGGACTGCTCATCCCACCCGGCCACACACGAAGTCTCACTGCAAGCTGCAGGCTGTACTGCCAGGCCCTGGGAACCACTGCAGCACAGCTGGGAATGCAAAAAGTTGACTGGAAGCATTGCCTCACCAGGCTTCCCAACCCTCGCCCACTAACCATACCTACCACCTTCTCCTGAGTCTTCCCATCCATCCGAGCAGCTCATTCAACCTGCCTGCACCTAGCCCATCAGGCCGTGTAAATCTGAACCTTTTCAAGCATTACACAGACATTTGCCTTGTTTGGC
Source organism: Alectura lathami (assembly GCA_013399715.1). Lineage (NCBI taxonomy): Eukaryota > Metazoa > Chordata > Aves > Galliformes > Megapodiidae > Alectura > Alectura lathami. The sequence goes on from VXAV01004780.1 coordinate 83,317, forward strand.
TGATCCAGATGTATGCCTCCGTATTACGGATACCACGTGATCATTACTGGATGGTGGTGTATCTAATCAACAGTAAAATTAATCAATGTATACATAATCAATGTGTGATTTATCAATGTGCATTTAATCCTACGTATAGGTACAGCACACTGCCTTTTCCACGCACCTATTCAGGAACTGCAGCTTTTCTGAGCAAAGGGTATGACAGTGAGCTGTCCAATGGACTCTTCAGAGCTAAATCTACATTCCAGACCTGACTATCAATGACTGACAAATCAGCTCTGTGAGCAAAACCCCACAGAGCACTAACAAACTTGGAGCAGACAAGCTCTGCCTGGTGCCATGCCCTGCCCAGAGGTCTGTCCACAGCCGTACCATCTCAGGGCTCCCAGTGATCTGCCTTGCACGTATCTGTGCTTTTCTTATTGGGATGCATGAAGAATCAGCACTTCAGTGCACAACACTGCTCCTCCCCGCCCACCCTGCCTCATGAATCAGCCTCCCTTTCTGATTTACCTTCCACTCTTCACTGGGAAAAACAAGCGAGCGTAAATCTGTAACAACACGATAAAAACGTGTTTCACTGAATACAAAACAGGTTGTAACTTGGACGCTTCCGTTTTCCTGAACATTCCACATGATCAAACTATACAGCAACATACACCAAAAGGTTTAGAAAGCTCAGACCCTAGCAAGGGAGATCTTTCCCTGTTGTGTACAGTCCAGAGCCAGGTGCGGGGGATGGCAATGACAGATCAGTATCATGACATCAGGAACAGAAGCAGCTTTATGCAGGCATCTGTGCACATAACGTAATAAAATAACATGTCCTTACCTCTTTTGCACTGTCTGGCACCCTGAAAGCTCACAGGGCCAGAGAACAACTTCCTGTCAACGAGCACAGAGGCCCAAGGCTCCGTGCATGTGTGTGTTTGGAAACAGTTCCTGCTAGGCAAAGACTCCTGGCTGTGAAGCATACCTTGAAGGAAAAACACTGCCTCCAGAATGGAAGCCTCTTCTCTGTCAGCTCCATCAGGCACAGAGCACCCACACAAAGCCTTCTCCGACTCATTAGCACACAGTAGCCTGAGGTTTTGGAGCTGCAGACCTTTGACCGTCTCATTACCCATCTTCAAACTCTGTGGGGTCATGATTCTGAGCAGAGCTATTTTCTAGCAACGACCTTACAAATTTCTATTTCACTGGATGTTTCTACAAGTCTTTGTCTCCACGGCTTTTCAAGAACCACAGAAGAGGTCCCAGTCACAGAACAACGGCCAAGCGACAGCAAGGCATAGCAAAAACTGAAGCTAAAAAACGCATTAGGCATGCTCAATAGCGAAAGTCCCAGACCAACCGCATGCCCAGATGCACAGCAGGGCTCCAAAATGGGAGGCACACAGGGGAGAATGGAAAGAGTCCTCAGACTGCTTTGGGAGATGCAATACAGAATGTGGTCGTGGCTATGGTGCAACCTCCTCTGAAATCCCTCCTGATCTTAGCAGGAACGAAGCCTCCAGAGGAATTCGGCAGCTGCACTAGTGCAAGAAGTAGGTTGAAACAGATGAGCACGGCAGGGACAGATTTAACAAATAAGTAAGAGTTGGCAAAACCAAGCTCACAAACCATAAGCACAGATATTAAATCAGGAAGACCAGTATTTTCCTGTATTTCCTAGCAATTTCTCTAATGAGGCCTCAGAAACCTGTAAATTTAGATACAAAAAGTGCTCAGACACTGTGTATGATCGATAAACCCCTACAATGGAAGAAGTTCCAGAGGAGACCGGAAAGGGCGATGCACAGTAAAGCTCAGGAAATGATGCAGGGTGTGACCACAGGTGTTGCAAAACAAGCTGACTTGATCAGAAACACAAAGAGGGCCCCAGAGTGGCCTCTGCTGTAGACAAACAGCTCCACCAGCCCAACAGATCAACCCAGTGTATCACAGTTGACTGGATCAACTGGCGGCATAAAATGTTTCTCTCTCAGTTCATTCCAAGAGCGACCAGCTGCCTGAGCTCTCCTGAATGACACTGTCCACAGGTGGACTGTCTGGAAGAACCTGCTCAGAGAGCACCGGACTCAAACACCACACTGGAAATAGGCTGCCCTCTCAGAGCAACAAGTGCCAATTTGCAAGAAGCCTTCTTTGCTCACCACTGCAAAGAGCTGCCCCTTCCCACCCCCAACAGGCTGACATCTGCAGGCTAACGAGCCTCCTATTTTCTACCAGGCTCTGTTTGCTCAGGATGGGCGACACTTTTTGAAGCTATCGTGTACTGTCTTCACCTGGGTGGAATCTTTTCCAGAAGTCTGATGATCTTTCACTTCTGCTGCAGCAGCCCTATCCTCTAATATTCAAAGAAATTTGTTCCTATTCAACAGTATTTTAGTTTAAACATTTTACCAGGAGACCCTACATCAAAGGAAACACGCACAGAAAAAGAAGTTCTGTCTCTAAAAAAGCCAGAAGGGAAAAGACATGCTCATTTGCATTAATGAGTTCTCCCTGCAGAGCAGATTTCTGTCCTGGGACGCCACGTGCTTTCAGCCCACCGCTATTGTGCTGCTTCGCAGGACTTACAGAAAAGGGGCAGCATTCAACCTGGCGCAGAGACCGCCCATCAACCAAGGGAATATGAATGCCCAAATCAGGAGGACAACCTGCTAAGCGGCCCCATGAGCCTGACAAGGCCTGTGCTGTACTCCAGTGCTATTTGAGCAGCGCTCTGGACCCTCCCTGGGGCCAACAGCCAGCCTCAGCAGCAGGACTGCACCTCCTGGTGCCCTGACCAGCTCTGCAACAGAAACCTGAGTACTATCACTGGCAGGCTAAACCAAGGTATGCCTCCTTGGAAAAGCTGTAATGAGTATCTAGGAGAGAGACCTCTCTAACACCTGCTTCAGGCAATACAATGAACACTGCAAGGCTCCACGCAACCCCAACTGATGAACTCTGCAAGAGTCTGTAAAAGCTAACTAACTACTTGTACGTACTAAAAATACCAGAAGATTACTAAAAATATTAAATTACTAAAAATATCTTCTAAAAAAAAAAAAACTTGTCCAAGAAATACATCTTCACATTTGAAAGGCATCTTCCAGGATGATTCACGGTGTCTTTCCTTTACAATCAGAAAGGAAAGTAGGGCATTTAGTTCAACTGAGGATACCAGCACAGCAGCAAAATTGGGCAATTTTCTGTAGTTGCAGAATATACTCCGTGTGGTTGTCTTGCAAGCCTTGTGAATGACAACTGCCTGCTCTCTAGCCAGAGAAATATTTCACAAAAATAACGATACCCTAACCTGACTGCAATGCTGTAAATTCCATAAGGAGCACTGGCAGCAAAAATTCAGACTAAACCCTCAGCACCACCTCTGCCCAAACTGCCTTGCCTTCCTTTAGCCTGTTTCCGCACTATACATTTGAATCTTTCAAGAATTCAAAGTTTGAATATTTGGCATTCCATCACTACAAAAGATTCACTATCTGGACCACTTTTGAGTACTCTGGAGGAGGTACTACAATGTCTTCAAAGTCTGGTTGCTCAAAGCATCGAGCTGCCAGAGTTACCAAGAACATGCTGACAAGCACTACAACAATTTGACTACCAATATATTTGGCCAAAACACTCAACTTTGATTCATCCTGTTTGAAAAACCCCTCAAACACTGAAAAATCTGCTTGAGCATCCCATGTGTTTCCTTATTACTTATTAATCAGAAGAACAAAAATAACAGCATCCTCAGTGCTCACTGAAATGTATCAAAACAACGCTTGTCTCTTGATCACTGAATCACAGAGTGGTTTGGGTTGGAAGGGACCTCACAGCCCACCCAGTCCCACCCCCTGCCGTGGGCTGGCTGCCACCCACTGGATCAGGCTGCCCAGGGCCCACCCAGCCTGGCCTTGAGCACCTCCAGGGATGGGGCACCCACAGCTTCTATGGGCAGCCTGTGCCAGGGCCTCGCCACCCTCTGAGGGAAGGACTTCTTCCTAATGTCTACTCTCAATCTCCCCTCTTTGAGTCTAAAGCCATTCCCCTTGCCCTATCACCGTGAGAGCGTGCTTGATGAAGGCAAAGCCTATGTATAACAGCATTTGGTCAGCTCAGAAATTCAGCACCCAAGCAGAAGAGCACAGCTGGCCACATTTCACTTGGCTGCAAACAGCACAGGCCTCTGCTTAAATCCTGATTCACATGAGGCACTTTAGAAATTCAAGGCCATAAGACTTCGGGCAGAAATATCAGCCATTAATCTCGCCAGAGCTGCTAACTTTCTAGCAGAAAACATTTAAGCTTAGAAATTGGATCGCACAGCCCCTCTCCAGTAGTCTGCCTCTGCCTGGTAACACTGAAATGCTGCGCTCCTCAGAGTGAAGGAAGGCACTGGAACAGCAAACACCAAAGGCTTCTTACAACTAGTATCAAGAAAGCAGCAACACTGTATTCACCAAGATTTTGGGGGGAATTCTGTAAGCAGGGAAAACAGTGCTGCAGGGAATTTATGACTTAAAAATATTTTAGATGTCTTTGTAAAGCAGATTCTGTAGTCTGCATCTGCTCAGCCCTCATCCATTTTATCCCTTCCAATTACTTGGACTAGAATGTTTACAAAACAAATAACTGGAAACAGATGTTTGTCCCATTTATACCTTGATTATTGTTTTTTATTTCACTTCTCATCTCTGCATTGCAACTCTGCCATTCCTTCTAGCTGCTACAAGCCCCCATGCAAGTGTCAATATTATCGCCCAGTGCCAATTAGTTGCCACCTGAATGTGCTCACCAGCTCAGAAGCAGAGTGAATGCAACCTCCCACTCAATGGTGTGACAAAACCAGCAAAATAACTGATCATACATTGTGTGGGGTCTGAACCCAAGCAGATCGCAAGCTAAGCCACTTCTAGATTATCACAGACTAGTGTTTGTGGTTCATCTGCATGGGAAAAACAGGAAGAGGCAGCCTAAAACTACGCAATGATCTACCAGCCAACCACACGACACCAGACGTGACGCTGACGGTGCAGTTACAAAGAAAATCTGTATTTCTAATGCAAGACAAGTGCAACGTTAACAGTGCCATGACAACTAAAATAACTCCTGGCAGATAGGAGATTACCTACTAGCACTGGTCTTTCAGTGAAGACTTCAGACACTGTGGTTTAAAAGTGAAAGAAACCCTTCTCCCCCACCTCAAGTTAAATGGAAGAGATGTTACTCGAGCCAACATAAATGTAAGGTACTGGGACCCAATTTTCCCACAGCAAGCCACCGATTGTAACAAACTGCAACCAATGAATACCAAAATTCTCGTTTCACCTACACAGATGATTTATAAACCAGCTGACATCAAAAGACACGTGAGCTGCTGTGATAACTCCATTTCAGAGTTTCTAACATTCTCCATCACAAATTTCGTTCTCATTATTTTGGATATTACTTTTGAGAACAGCTGATGATGCCACCCTGGGACAGCCTGGACTGTTCTCAAGTCACTGCTGCCACAGGCACCCCTCCCAGCCTCCTCAGCTGCTCATCCCCACACTCCACCCTTCCACCAGTCCTTCCAGCTGCCTACCCAAGGGCAGCTACCTCACCACCCCTGAAAACAAGAGCCATCCACTGACCTGAGATCTGCCAGTTTCCAACACAGCCCATCTTCATCATTTACGGAACGCACACAGAACTCGCTAGGAAAGCCAACTGTGCTTCATGCACACATGAAAAACAAAATTAAAAATGCATTTGTCATCTCAGCATCACGTGACAGACTAAAGCACGTTTTTCAGGGAAAAGAAATTGCCTCATGTCAGTGTTCACCCAGCTACCAAAACTATCCTGAAATTGCCACTGACAGAGCATAGACTGAAATAACAGCCTATGAAGATCTGCTGAAGCTAACCAGGACTCAAGATCAATGAAGATTAAAGATTTCAGAATCACCACATGATGTTTTTATTTCTTAAATCCGTGCTTGTGCCAATGGTCTGCGTGACTCTGGGAAAGTCTACAGGTGGGAAAATGCTGTCCTGATCTCTGCCAGGCACAGAACAATCTGAAAACAAGTGCTGCAGAAGGGCTCGGTAACAACAGCACTGCTCCTCAACAACTTGCATCTGTGATCACAGCCTGACCTCAGAGCAGAGAAGCTCAAAGCTGAGGTAACATCACCTGCTTTCTTTGTTTTTCTACTAAAATGCAGCCTTCTGTAAGACAATCCTCATTAAAACAACCTCTCACAGTCTGAAAAATGTTGATGAAAGATGAAAAAATAGTGGGTTGCAATCATAGGAAATCACTTCAAACAGGCAGAGCATGTCAAAGGAGAGTTCTCTTGACTGTCCACGATTTAAGAAAAAGCTCAGTTTATGAAGTCACAGCATTACAAACGAAAACACAAACTCACAGCTTCACTGAAAGAAGCAAAAACATTCCTACGATGGGAAACGCTCACTTCCCCATTACTTTGACATGCATGAATTTTTGGGGGAAGTTTAATTAGCTAACTGATTCCAATACAAGAGACAGGAACCACAAAGTCTTGGGATACAACATTAGCTAGCTTACAGTGAACATATTATACTGCTTACAAAAAATGGATTATGGGACAAAAACATCAGTTTTCCAAACCACACTATCAATTCCTGACTTTGAATATTGCTCCAAATACAGGGGGGGGAAAAAAAAAAAAAAAGAATCTGCCATTCCTTGCTCAACATCTAAACTAAAGAGACCCTTCAAACAGCCTAAGTTCAGCTTTCCTGCTACCCCCAGGAAACTACCCCATTTCATTCTGAAAACTTCCAGTAAACCACAGCATTTATTTCTGCCTTTGAAATAAGTGTCTGATCATCTTCAGAAGCATTCTTCCCCTGAATATAGCTGTATTCTGTAAGTTACTTCTACCACACCAGTATTACTCGTTTTAAAATACAATTTATTCATTCCAAAAGAAACATAAGAAGTACAATTTTTGTGCTACCAGTCTTCGGAGGAATTAGAACGGGCCATACTCTACCACATGTACCTTGGTTAGCTATGACATCATATTTACTTAGAATTAAAAGGCTGTAAAAGTCTTCCTGCTCTTCTGGTCTGGGCACACAAACATCAGACACTTTTTCCCTAAGTGCATTTCCATTTGATGGCATCTGATTTGCTGTGCTTCCCCCTCCCCAGTGCTGCTCCTTCAGAAATGTTATTTGCAATGCAGTGACTGAAATGCAAAGGCACTGGCCCTGCTTCTGTCAGCTAACCAGGCTCCCAGAACAGAAATCAGTCTGCTGGAGATGTCCCCCCCACACACACTTCAAAACTTCTGTCTGACAAGTTGTGTGCTCTTCGTCACAAATCCTCACTCGGAAGACATGATCTTAATTAATAAAACTAACATTCACGAAGTTGGGGGAAAAAAAAAAAAAAAAGTATTTTCTTCAGCTTTCCAGTCATGGGAAAACAACCAGACTTCAAAACAGAACAATATCCAAGCATGGACATCAGTCAGCCTACCCTACCAGCTCAGCCCAGGTTATGGAGTCAGACCACTAGTGAACACCTCTCCTCACTGAGAGAGAGGAGCTCCTGAGGTCCACAGCCACTTACAGCAAAGGAAACAGAGGCCACCAAAACACCCAATCCACTATTTTCAGAGGGTAATGATGTCACAGATTGGGGGGG